>VXBJ01004427.1:1931169-1942760 GCA_013400055.1 Nycticryphes semicollaris | reverse complement strand
ACCCCAAACCAAACCATCTTCCCTCCTGGGATTCCTGGAAGTTCAAAACTGTGCCCTCCCTCCCCAGTTTATTTTTATTATTCACTCTAGCAATGGGCTGGTTTTGCTGAGACTCACAGGCTGGAGACCTATCTGCAGTTATCCTCTCCTGCCTTGTGCAGCCATGCCCTTCGTTGTCTTGCTCTTCGTTATCCCTCCTTTCCACTCATTTGCTTTCAGGTGTCACCTCCACGTTTTTTCTCCTGGGCCTACTCGTATGCCTCCCTCTGCTGTTGTTTTTTTGTAATTCTAGGCTTCCCAGCTGTAAGGGCAGGATCAGACACATACTGCTAACAGGCAGTGCTCTTCCTAGGGCTACAGGGAGCACTGGGAGAGGGGCAGGAATACCCGGTCCTAGTCATACTGGTCATACTGCAATGATCGCTCCACTGCCTTAACACAATCCTACCCGTGAAGGCAGGATCATAGTCAGAATCACTAAAATTTATTAGAAGTAATCATCTAGGTTCAGATTCAGCCATTTTTTAGTGATGAGAAGCATTATTTAATGGAGTTATTTGCTAAGATAGAAATTCTATTAAATCAAACCCTGAAATTATAATTTGCAGCTTCCTGGATGCAGTAAGCTTGAATCTGCATCCACTCCCACTGGTGCAACTCAAGTGGAAGAGGTGGGCTCATTTGTGTGGTAGAGAAGTGAAGAAGCAGAATATCACAGAGCAGAATCAAGTCAGAAATACACCCTGGAGAATAATGTAATGAAGGGGTCAGCCACGGTAGCTATTTAATCATATGTTTTCATGGCTATTGAAGACAACTGAAACTGTGCAAATGCTTTCCTTTAGCAAATAAACACTGAACATAGAATAGACTTCACGAAGTTGCATTTTGCCCTTTCCTAAAACCCACAGAATCACTGATAAATTTTCTGTTTTTCAACCCTGAGGATTGAAAGTAGACTAAAACTTTCTTGCGAGAAAACAGTGCTTGATATTAAAGATGTTATTTTACTCAAGGAGAGATTGTCCGTGACTAATAGAACCAATTGCTTGCCAAATTGTGTCCAGCAATTACTTTTCAAATGCTCCTGAATGCAAATAGATGCAAATTATTAAGTTTTTGTAACAGTTCAGAGTGTTTAATAATTTTTCCACATCAAAGTCAAATGGAAAACAGAAAGACACATAAGAATCCACCAATCTTAATTTAGCCCTATGTAACTAAGACAGAAGAAGTCTGGGATTTGCTTAAGTATTTTGTTGAATTAAAGTCTTTTGCTATATATTTGTACTTACAAATGTATTACTAAACTAAAGACATATCACATTGACCTCCTCCTTCTAGTCAAAAAGTTCTTCGGTTAGGTAACGAAGATTAAGACAGTTTGACACGATTTGTTCTGATTTATTAATACTCATTAATTGCTCATTACCTTGTTATTTTATAGTACCTACACAGAGATAATTTTCCTTATCTATTTCTAGGAAGGGGAAGTGGGCTAAGTGTAATTCTCTGGGTTGTTGTTTTCCCCCTTTCCCTCCTTTCAAAGATTGTAACCGTGATTTCCATTCTGCAGGCACCTAGAATTTCCCCAATACTTGGTGAGGTATGTTCTCTTCTGCAAATAAATAAAGAGCTCAGGTCTCTTGAACTGTGATTCGCAGGCAAGTTTCATGGTAACTGTACTCAGGCAGATAAAACCTAAGAGGAAGTGACAGTTCATGTATTTCATGAGACAGAAATGCAGAACCATCTAGGCAACTTCCAACTAGATTTGTAGGCTGCACGGTAACAGCAGAGAGCAATGACAAGACGTTTCCTGTGGCTGGGGCAATGGTGAGTATACACATCGTATTTCATTTGTGATGTTTATAGCTATTAATCATACACCAAAACAAAGGGCATAGCTCTCAGTTTATCAAGATCAGCCTGCCAAGGTCCAGATGTGAGATACTGGCATTTAGCATATTAAGAAGGTAACAAAAAGAGGCGAAGAATGAAAAATATCATTACATAACATGGAAGGACCTAAACCCACAAGGAATTAGTTGCTTTAACATAGGTTTTTATGCATCAGGCATTCTTATGAAAGAAATAAAGTATCAGGTAACACAGGAGCTGTGTGGTACAAGAGCTAAAATAGAAAAAATTGCCTGAGTTGCCTGTCCCTGACTAGAAAATGTTTCATAAGCTTCTGACAGGCTGGAGACCGTATAATCACAACACACATTTGCAGAGGTGGATGGCGTCTTGCTGCAATTGCCCTACTGTTAAATAAAAATCTTAACAAGACTCTGAGAGATACCTATGCTTTGCACTGAATTAATGAACATTTGTCTGTGAGAGGAAAATCAAATGTGACAGCACCTTTTTTTATGAAATTCCCCAAGCGTTGACGAGACAAGCACCCTGAACAGTGAATGTGTAAGTTTGGTTTTTAGTAATGATGTGCTAGAGGCCAAGCATTTACAAGCTAAGTGAACTTAGGTATCTTAACTATCTAACTTGAACTGAGACACAATCAACCCTGCTTAAGGTTAAGATGAGGCTTGTAAATAGAGTAAGCTTTGAGGATTATGCATTAAGGACACACAATATAAAGAGCAAAAAACCCACACTACATACATTAAGGGTATGAATCAAGCTAGCAGCCAAGGGTCAGGAGGGAGGCTTACAGCAAGACACAAACTTCAATTTGCAATCTGCGAAAGATCAATTGCAGTTGCTACTTCAACTAAAGCATTGATCTCAACAGCTAGTCACAAAGGGCACATATTCATAGCTGTTACGGTCTAGCTGAATGGACTTTCTTAGCCAGCAACTGACAATAGATCTGAGAGAACTGATGTTGATGATGATGATTTAACTCAGAACACGCCTGGACTCATTCTGAGTTAAAAGCACTTGCTTTTTCCAAATTTAGGCCACAGAATAGTATTGCATTGAATATGGTAGACAGCTATTGAAAAAATAAGGGGAATGTATCATCCCAGGGAACAAAAAGAACCACAAAAGGGAACTGAGAAGAGATCCTTGACAAGAAGACTGTTATGAAGGGACCAGCAGATATTACCCAATGACTTGACAAGGGACCAGGAAGAAGCCTCGCTTTTGGAGCTATGGAGGTCCCTTCGTCCCCCCACAACTAGGTTATCTCCTTTTGGAAGACAGGCTTATGATTTTGAGTATGTTTTCTTCCATTCTGTACAAGAGTCTGCATTGAGAAGGAAAACACAAAGAACATGTCCACAAAAAGTTCTGGAAAAGAAGGTTCAGCCTGAAGCACCTTGATGTTAATGCGTATGTCTTCCTTCCTTTCTGCAAAATCGACATGTGGTGGATGAATTGTGCTAATGGGTTAGTCCTGGCCAGCAGCTCTGCACCACAATGTGCTGGTCGCTCATCCCGGTGGGATGAGGGACAGAATCAGAAGGGTAAAAAAAAATCTGTGCATTGAGAGAAAGACAGTTTAATAGGTAAAGTAAAAGCTGTGGGTGCAAGTAAAGCAAAATAAGGAATTCAGTCACTACTTCCCATCATCAGGCAGGTGTTCAGCCATCTTCAGGAAAGCAGGGCTACATCACACATAACAGTTACTTTGGAAGAGAGATGCCATAACTCCTAATAGCCCCCCCTTCCTCCTTTTTACATCAGCCTCTATAACTAAACATGATGTCATATAGTATGTGATATCCCTTGGTCAGTCGGGGTCAGTTGTTCTGGCTGTGTCCCCTCTCAGCTTCTTGTGCACCCCCAGCCTAATGGTGGGGCAGCATAAGAAGCAGAAAAGCCCTTGACTTTCCGTAAGCACTGCTCACCAACAGCTAAAATATTGTTGTGTTTTCAGCACTGTTTTCATCACAAATACAAAACATAGCTCCCCAGGAGCTACTATAAGGAAAATTAACTCTCTCCTACCCAGTACACAACATTATTCCAGCAATCCCACAGATCTCTGTAAAAGCTGCTGCCTTACACTCTTAACAAGCCATGTGAGTAGCGGGTAGGTGCTGGACCGCTTACATTCCTCCCACTCTGTGATTCCACCACTTGGAGTCAGGGGGTGGCAAATAAGCAAGGGGATTAATGGTAAGCTTTGAGAGNAGCAATCCCACAGATCTCTGTAAAAGCTGCTGCCTTACACTCTTAACAAGCCATGTGAGTAGCGGGTAGGTGCTGGACCGCTTACATTCCTCCCACTCTGTGATTCCACCACTTGGAGTCAGGGGGTGGCAAATAAGCAAGGGGATTAATGGTAAGCTTTGAGAGGACAAACATTAGGATCAGATGATCACAGTATCCATCTGAAAACAGAATACATGGATGGCAGTAGTCAGACAGGTGGGATAGTCTATGCAAAAGACTACCACCGTGTAGTCCTCCAAGTCCGGTCCTGGCCACCAGCTTTTTTGCCACAGCTCATCACATTTACAATTAAATAGTGCTTCTGCAGTAAAAGTTCTGTGAAGAAATACAGTTGAGATGGCCTGATCACTGTGATCCTGGTTTTGGACTAGAAGAAGACTGGCACCACAAAGTCTTGACATGGTAATACTCTTGAAAACAGGAGAGTTGATTTTGGCCATACACTACAGAGGCATGTGCTGCACCTGCAAGAATTCCTTCTTGTTAGCATCAGCTAACAGCTTGAGAAGAATTTAGATTGACCTCATCATTACAATGGTCCAGTTCAGAAATGCTTCATTTGATTTTTTTTAAGGCAGAGGAAGAATTTTCTACATTTCAACCTAGGAACAGCTGCCAATGATATGCCATGCTGCAGAACCAGCGCTATACTCTTCAACTGCAAAGTTCAGGTCTGAATCACTAGTGCCTGCATATTCTTGGCCTAACAGGTTCTGGTCAACATTGCTGTCATGCAGACAGATGCTAAGGAGTGCACTGGGACCTTTCACCTTCTCCCTTTTTATTCCCTTCCTCCCCTTCAAGACCCTGGCCAATCTGAACTTCCCAAAACAAAAAAAAACCAAAAACCAAACAACAAACAAACAAACCCCCCCCAAAAAAAAGCTTCAAACCTGGGGAAGAGCAAGCCTGATGGTGTCCCTTAGGCCTGATGCATTTGGTATCTGCAGAGAGCCTTATAATGAAGAGTTATTAAATTCACTACTATCACGGATTACTTCAAAACTTGGAAAGAGCTGGCTTTCTGTATGTCATGAATATTCAACATCCCTTACGCACCTCATACACCCCATACACCTCTTCGGTGTATGAGCGGATGCATTTTTGTTAACCATTTCTTCACAACACCAAATAGTAACACAAACAGTTCTGAGAAAACTGACTGCAAAGGTATGGAGGCTAAGAGGCGGGTGAAACAGGTGCATTAGGTCTCCTTGCTGCCAAGAACTTCCTCTCAGCAGGATTACTGGATTAAAATCCTACTGATACAGCTAAATGTAATCTTATCAAGCTCAGCTCACTGTACACGAGAAATGGGAGGTTCTCTGCATGAAAGTCGGAAGCTAAAAAGAGACACATGGGGAGAAGGATCTCTTCCAAGACAGCAGAGGAGCTGACGCAGCAGAAATTTAAAGAGGACTTGTAGACAAGAGCATACAGAAAACTGCAAAAATGCATACCACATCAGGGCTAAGAATACTTGAACACTGGTGATGCAAAAGAATAAAAAAATGCTGGTGCTTGGAAAAAGCCTGTGTTGAATTAAAAATCCTCTAACATCATGTCCTAGATAACTAAACACAATGCAGAAAAGCAGGACTGACATATTTCACAGAGACGAGCTTAGATCTAAAGGAAGGAGGAATGTACATAATGGCATTCTGGAATGCCAGTGCTTGTGACAGAATAAATAGTTCTTGCATCTTATAAAATAAAAATGTGATCTAAAAGTGGAAAAATAAGTTTGGATGTTTTTAAGAAATGTTAGTCCAATGAGTGAAAACAGTAAATTATAGATTACTGCGTACAAAAGTAATTTCATAAGAATAGCAGTCACAATTGTGAACAAACTGAAGACAATGAGAATTACTGTAATTTAGAAATATATCAGATACCTGCAAGACAGCTATTTGGATCAGAGTTGAAGTGTTGTCATCTTGTTTCTAATGTCAGTAAGTTCAACCATGTTGACTTCAGATCAGAAGCTCAAGCCATTATTATAACGTCAGCAGTTTTAAAACTTCAAAACATTTATTCTAAAATAACCATACATTACCAATCTCCATGATAAAGAGGGTGCTACTAAGTGTTGTCTTCTATCATGAACAATGTACTTACGAACAAATAATAACCCTTTTAAATTTTAACTAAAATTTTGTTTTTACTAGTGTCACAATGCATGTAATTTCTCTAATGCAGATAATTTCTCTAAAGCAGAACAGATCAACAGTGGGGCAAAAAGTGTTGATCACAGCTCCATAAGCAATGCTGAGGCTCTCCCGCAGAGGGCAACAGAGGACCTCTGAAACTGGTTTTCTTTCCAGAAGAGGCTAAAACCATTTTAGGTGAACATTTAGCTAAAAAGTCTTTTGCTGTTCTGCCCAACCTCAGCTGCTTTTTTAATTATAACCAAGCTTTGTTAATTATAACTAAGAACCCATTTTTAACTTTTATTAAAAAAGGGCTTTTTCAAGCTGAGAACAAAAGCCTCAATTCTCTGTGAGAGATATGAGACTTCCAGGGGGAGCAAGGGCAGCTTGCCTGAAAACACAAAACTGCTGTATCTTTCATATTAATATTTTTAATATAATATTTCTAGTTTAATTCAGTGGGGGAGTTGGGGTTTGTTTGGGTTTTTTCTCTAACTCTCACAGCTGTCTGCACTTACAGATGTAGCAGGAAGCTATGCTATCCATTTCAGAGAAAAGAAAAAAAAGGGGGGGAGGGGAGGTGCAGTGGGTTTCCTTGCTAGGACTGCAGAATTCTCACTTCACTTGAGACTCCGCTGCTGTTTATAGTCTTTCTCTGTTTTCCTTTACCAGTAAAGCCCCATGTGGTATGTGTTACCACTAGATAATAAGATAACACCTAGCAGGATTACAATGAATAATCCTCTAGTGACTCTGCAAGTATGTTATCTGAGAATAATGCAAATTTTCTTATCTTCTTTTCTGAACAGAGCTTGTTTGTATTCCTGTAGCACCTACCAGCCCTAACCGTAGCCCACAAAGATATGCACAACCACAAAACAAAACGTTTTGCCTTTTTGTTGTTCCCCTTCCAATCTAGAGTACTTTATCTTGTTTTCTGAACAGGCAGAAGAGAACACGTGAACTTGGGATGGAACCGTGAGATGCTGGCACTGTCATAAGCTCCCACGCTCCACGTGGAAGTTGTTCTTGCCTCTGGCTGAACCTCACGTTGAGCATACGGCTCTTCTGCTCACCATTTCACCCTTCCTTTCACAAGAGTTGAGTGAGAAGGAGCAGCTGTAGGTAACTGAGGTGAAAGCCTTGCTTCAATACATTATTGCAAATTTTATCCTGCAAGGAAGAAAGGGACTCTTGTCCTGAGTGCAGTAATAAGCCTTAATTTCTCTGAGAAGCCTCACTTGAAGCTTCTGTGCATGCCTACAGGCCCAGGAGCTTCATTTGAGCTCAGCCCTGGGCCTCCAAGTCTTCACCTGAGCTGTTAGAAGAGTACTGCTTTCCAGTTCAGTTGTGTCTGTGCCATGGCAATCCTTGATTTGGGTCTTAACCTGTGGACTCACTTCATGGCTTGGCTTCAGCCTGGTCTCACTGCTATGGCTCTGCCTCCGTGGTTGCTGGACCTGATCCTAACCATGACTGAGGAAATTTGTTCCTGGCTTCACCTTGGATCTCTCTCTTCATCCTCATATTGCCTTGTGATCTGGATTCTTGGCTGAATGTGACCTCTATCTCTAGGTCTGTCTTGCTCAGACACTGTGAGAGTGGATCCTGAGTGGTGAGGTCCCTGCCCTGCCAGCAGAATTATCCGCTTTGGTTCCCAGATCACCTTCCCTTTAGGGAACAATCCCATTCTTGCTGCTCTATGAATACCTCAAACATCAGCTCTACCCTTAAGTTACATGAATCTCCCTTTTAAAGGGAGTGGAAATGTGCCCTAATTAAAAGCCTATTTTGCAGATGGAACAGAGCTTCTCCCCTTTCACGCAGCAGTTTTCACTCCCTTCTCCTGATCCCCACGTTACCAGGGGTTGGTAGCTGTGGCATTCCTACAGGAAGAATAAATCATTCTTTCCCTGCGCTCTGTGGGCATCCTGATGGTTTATACCTGGTCACAGACACACACAATGCAGGTAAATGCTCTCCCTAGCCCACGTATTTGCAGTGGCAATTAAGTATTTCTTCCACTTTACAGCTTTGTAAGGAGTGAGGTAAAAGCTCCCACTATTCATCAGTGCTCTGTGTCCTCAGATCTGAAAACATGATACTTTGTGGTCATTCCCCCCTACTTTCCCTACCGGTGACCACCAAGAGAAGCAAAAAGTGTAGTATGAATTTGCCTGGTGTACTCACTAAGGGACCAGTTCCCAGCTGCCCACGACTGCCTGGTATCACATTCTGTGTACATCTGAAACTGTGACCCATCCACTCCACGGGTGTTTAGCACGCCTTGAACAACCCTACATTTTTCCTGGAGCTCTCAAAAATGTGAAAGTGCGAAACATGGTGTCCTCAAAAATGGCTTTAAAAGAATTGCTCTGTCACAAGGCAAAACACAAAGGAGTGATGAATTGCAGATGTGATTAGGGCTGCCTCCCAAAGCCAAACTTGGTCCATTCTCTTAGACCACAACCTGCCTTGAGAATTAAAGCTCTACAGTGAGGAATTCCACACCCGCATGTCTTGTCAGGGTGAATTATCTCATTCCAGGGCCCTCCTTTAGTCAGAATCATAGAATCATTAGAGTTGGAAAGGACATTACAGGTCATCAAATTCCAGCACCCCTATCATGGGCAGGGACACCTCCCACTAGACCATGTTGCTCCAAGCCCCATCCAGCCTGGCCTTGAACACTCCCAGGGATGGGGCTTCCACAACTTCTCTGGCCAACCTGTTCCAGTGCCTCACCACCTCACAGTAAAGAATTTCTTCCTAATATCTAATCTAAATCTCCCCTCTTACAATTTAGTCGTTGGTCTTTGTCCTGTCACTGCACTTCCTGACAAAGAGTCCCTCTCCAGCTCTCCTGTAGGCTCCCTTCAGATATTGGAAGGCTGCTATAAGGTCTCCCCAGAACCATCTCTTCTGAACAACCCCAGCTCTCTCAGCCTGTCTGCACAGGAGAGGTGCTCCAGCCCTCTGATCATCTTTGTGGCTCTCTGCTGAACCACTTCCAACAGTTGCATGTCCTTTCTATGTTAAGGACTCCAGAGCTGGACACCATACTCCAAGGGGGGTTTCACAAGAACAGAGTAGTGGGGTAGAATCACCTCCTACAACCTGCAACCAGTTGGCTTTCTGGGTTCCCAGTGTGGACTGCTGGCTTGTATTGAGCTTCTCATCCACCATCACTCCCAAGTCCTTCTCCTCAGGGCTCCTCTCCAGACATTCTCTGCCCAACCTGTATTTGTGCTTGGGACTGCCCTTGGCTTGGTTGAACTTCATCTGATTTGCACTAGCCCACCTCTCAAGCCTGTCCAGGTCCCTCTGGATGCCATCCCTTCCTTCCAGTGTGTCCATCACACCACCAAGCTTGGTGTCATTGGCAAACTGGCTGAGGGTGCATTCTATCCCACTGTCTATGTCTCCCACACAGAAAGATTTTAAACAACACTGGTCCCAGTACCGAGCCCCGAGGAACACCACTCATCACTGGCTGCCACTTAGACATTGAGCCATTGACCACAGCCCTTTGAGTGCCATCATCAAGCCAGTTCATCAAGCCAGAGAAGTATTGTTTAATTATAGAAAGCTTTGTACAAAGAAAGTTCATGTCTAATAATGAAACCAAAGTTGTACTCTTCAACATTTTATACCTCACTGCTGAGAAGAAAAAGCAATCTTCTGCAGTCAGGAATATACTTTCATCCTTCTACAGAAATATTAAAAAGTACCGAGGAAAGAGTATTCAGACTTTTAATTAACTTAGATGATTCAAGGAACAGATTGAAAAGATTGTGAGTGGGACATTAGCCCAAGATAATGGACTCCTAGTGACACTGCTACATAATTGAGGTACAGCAGATAATTCTACAAAAAATAGATTGAGCTAGAAGGCTTATTTTCAGTGCTGGAAACATTAATCCTTTGACAACTTTTCTGTGCCAGTAGTTAGCAGGTCAGTGCTGAAGGTGCTCAACGTTTTTTGAATGTACTGACGGTACTTTCCCTTGAAGTCAGTGGAAAGAATATGCTCAGCATTTCCAGAAATTAGTCAGCATTTTGCAACAGTTTTCACTGATGTCAACCGGCAAGTGATGCAAATCTGCAGTTCACAATTTTATTTCACATACGGTGACATATGTAAGCTGTTCACGGCGGTTTTGTACTACCAAGGACAGATTTAAAACTGCCAGGAGGGGACTCATTTTGAGATGGAAAAAAAATAAAAATAAAAATAAAATTCCCAAGTGGGGTTCCTGTCCCTGGTTATTAATTGCCAACCATCTCTCTTGCCCATTCATGGGGATTGCTCAGAGCCCATTTTATTTCCATTGTTACTACTTCTCGGCCACCTAAGTTACTGCTTAAAACCACGCTCGATGACTAACGCAATGCCGCCCCGCTGTTTAGGACTGTATTTTTTTCCAGGAACCCGCACAGCTCAAGAGTTTCTCCTGGAATGAACCGCGCCGCTCGACAGCGAGGGGCTTTGCTGTTAGAACAAAGAAAGGCGGCTCCAACGCTGTGAACTTCAGCAGCCCTTTCACAGTAAGGACCCCCTCACAACAAGCCCCCCCTCTTCCCCAAACGTTTTGGGATGACACCCTGCCTTTTGCCCCTCGTGGAACGACTTCTGGACCCTCCTTTCCCCACTCAGCCCTGCCACAGACCCAGAGCCCCCACACCAGCTTTCTTCCTTCGGCCCCCTTCCTCCACCGCCGGCCCGCCCCACCCCTACAACTCGACCGCCTCCCAGCCCCAGGGGCCGCCGTCGTCGTCCCGCCTTCCCAGGACCTTCGGCAGCCACCTCAGGCTCCCGCCGCCGAGGCCGTGCTAACCGCCGCCCGCCCAGGCTGGCTGGGGGACGGGTGACGGCCGCCGGTGCCACGAAGGGGCGGGGCCGCTGGTGGCCGCCGCCTGACGGGGCGGGGGCGCGCCTGCGCTCGCGCCCGGATGAGGGGATCAAGCGGCGACTGGGCGCCGCGCAAAGAAGCGGAGGCGGGAGGGGGGGAGCGGGAGCGCGCGCCTGAGGGGGGTAGGAGCGGTCGGTGGTAAAGGCGGAGCTCCGCGGCGGGGAGGGGAGGGATCCCGCCTGCCGCTCCCTCCCCCCTCCTGTCCCCGCACCGGCCGGACCGCCCCGCCGCGCCTCCCGCCGGACCTGCCTGCGGGGAGAGGTGAGCGAGAGCCCGGCGGGAGGGCGGGCGTCCCCCGCCCTGCCGGGCTCCACTGCAGCGGCGGTGGCCGCGGCCTTAGGGCGGGGGGGGATTGTGGTGCCCGCTCGGGTCCCCGCCGGTG
>VXBJ01004427.1:1910192-1930914 GCA_013400055.1 Nycticryphes semicollaris | reverse complement strand
AGCCACCTCAGGCTCCCGCCGCCGAGGCCGTGCTAACCGCCGCCCGCCCAGGCTGGCTGGGGGACGGGTGACGGCCGCCGGTGCCACGAAGGGGCGGGGCCGCTGGTGGCCGCCGCCTGACGGGGCGGGGGCGCGCCTGCGCGCGCGCCCGGATGAGGGGATCAAGCGGCGACTGGGCGCCGCGCAAAGAAGCGGAGGCGGGAGGGGGGGAGCGGGAGCGCGCGCCTGAGGGGGGTAGGAGCGGTCGGTGGTAAAGGCGGAGCTCCGNGGTCCCCGCCGGTGGCGGGAGGAGGTGGTGGCGTGGCGTCACGCAGTGTCGCCGCGCGGCGCTTCTCCCCGCCGGCTTGCGGGGCGGGAGGGGGGTCTGGGAGCCCCCATCCCTGGGGTCTCCGGTGGTAGCTGGGTTGCCCGCCCTGCCCCGCCCCGGGGGATTGGTTGGTGCCGGGCTCCGTGAGGATGCGGGCGGTGCGGGCCGGGCTGTGCGGGGTGCCGAAGCCCGGCTGCATCCGCACGCGGCAGCTCCGGGAGCGGGCGTGGGGCTTCTGAGGCGCTTGGCGATCGACTGGCTTTTGTTAATTGCCTTGGGCCCATGAGAATCCACAAGCCGCGGCTTGAAAACAGTCGGGTTAAGTACCGAGTGCGGTTAAAATTTAGCTCCTTTGGTTGTCGATAACCTCCTTCCCCTCGCGCTGGGGAAATAATCTTCTGATTGAGCAACGCCCGGGGGAGTGAGACCTAAATCCCTGTTATTGTCACTAGTCCCTTATTGCTGCCAGCCGCTCTTTGCCATCTTCATTAGCAGGCCTTCTAAATGGCTGGCTTCCAAAAGAGCGCGCTGGCGTGTTGTCTGTTCTCCTTAACGTACTTGGTG
Source organism: Nycticryphes semicollaris (assembly GCA_013400055.1). Taxonomy (NCBI): domain Eukaryota; kingdom Metazoa; phylum Chordata; class Aves; order Charadriiformes; family Rostratulidae; genus Nycticryphes; species Nycticryphes semicollaris. The sequence continues at coordinate 1,930,043 of VXBJ01004427.1, read as the reverse complement.
GTAATTCAGATGAGCTTCAGACATTTGCTTGAAAGAATAGTCTTCATAAAACGTATGTTATAGGAATGCTGTATGGAATTAATTTTCTGAAAGGCGGAAAGCCATCGATTCCTGTCTGTCACCAAATAAGTTTCTAACATGAGCTGTTGCTGCTTGTGAACTGCAGTCCAAACAAAACTGAGTTCTTGAGACTGAGGTGGGGAAACCTTTTAAAACTGCTAATTTTCTTGTGGAAGTTTTTTTTTTAATCATTTCAACTTAATCACAAGAAACTTAAATCTAATAAACGTTGCAGAGTTGAGTGCCTGCTGATGCCTGTTTAATACCGACCTAATTTTCAAAGTTTTGAAAAGGCAGTAGTTGATGCTGACTTGTCAGTCACAGCAAATGTGAGGGGCAATAGAAGAGCGTATGGGGGTGCTGCTCCCCCCTTGTCTTTGTCAGGTCCGCTCTCCAGCTACTGAGAGTTCAGAATTGATATAGTATTGGCCTTAAATGAAGGGGTTAAAAAGGAGAAGAGCACGATCTCGGTTATTGGCTGACAAGTAGCTGTAGAAGGGACTGGTAAAATTCTCTGTGTTGTTTCACTTTACAGCTCCCCGTAAACTTCTGGGGATTTTTGTTGTTTTAGACATGCATGCACTTAGTTTTTCACCAAAACCCCTGAGTGTCGAAGTAAGTTGTGTTGTGAGTATATGATTTTTCTAAAACTCTGCCATCGAGTTCTCCTTTCCCGATGCTACTTTAATGCATTCTGCTTCAAAATGGAAACTAGTTGCAGAAAGAGATGTGTGGTTGTGGGCTCTTTGGCTTAACTTTTCTAATGGTGTGGAGTTAGGAAGATGCTGTATGTAAAGTGAACTTGTTGAGACTGATCTAACTTACATCTTAGCAATGAGCAGATCCTTTGGGTTTTTTTCCTTCCCCCTACTTCTATGATGGGGCAGGGCAAGAGCTCCTTTTAAACAGATTGTTCTGTAAAAATTAGTTTAAACCTGGCTTTTCAGAAAAGGGCCATCCAGCCCATAATTTTTTTGGCTATGAATGTGGACTTCTGGGGTAATTCCAACTTGGCTTTTTATGTGCTTGTTGAAGCTTGTTAACTTTTATAACACCGCAGGAAAAAATGTTGGACTTGTACACTTTTTACAGGGAATTGAATCGGGATAGGAAGTCAGACTGATGTGCTTCTGTACTCTCATTAGCGCTTACTGTATTGTCTCAGGGTTTTACTCCAAAGGGAAATAAAATGCTGAAATTAATAGAAAACATTTTGGGGAAAACAAAGTTTAATCAAGATAGATCTTTTTTTTTAGATTGCTTTTTAAAAAAAATATTCTGTTGAAGTGATTAAGGGTGTTAGGTGATGCAGTACCGACTCTTTTTCTTTTGTCTGCTTTTATGCTTTCAAAGAAATGTTTGTGCCACTACCTAGCACAAGAAACTATGCATGTTTTCTGTTCTGTGAAGTTGTGTTCCATCCAGCTCTTCTCAGCCAAGATTTAATAAACTGCGTCGAGTCAGTTACTAGGCTTTCATCTCTTCACTCACTACTGTTGTACCACCTGCCCCCTGCTGCATTTCCCACAACTTCTGTTTCCTGAAGCTTGTAAGGGAGATTTCTAAGGGGTTTTTCTACCTTCTCCCTCCCCATGCTGTGAAATTTCTGTCACTTTAGGCTGTCTGTCAAATAATTTAGCTGTCAGTCTCTTGGGCTTCTCTTTTGGAACGGAAAATAAAATTGTTGCGGAAATTGTATGCCATCATATAGTTTAAACTTCCCAATGGGCCAAGCAGCACGGGGTGGATTTTTTTGTTTGATTGGGTTTTTTAATGAATTTACATTGAGATCTAGGTTACTCGAATTTATGATTAGAGATGGAAAAACAACTTTTACTGTTTGACAAAGAGAAAATCATGAAGGAAGACTGAGGAAGACTTTCAGTGCAGAAACAGTGACAGCTGTTTTCTGGGAAACAGGATAGTCTTACTTCCTAAAAGTGTGGGTTCTTCAATATGTACAATATGATAGAGGTAATACCAACGTAGAAGTTGATGATCCTATTCCCCAAACTGTAATGTGTAAATCCTAGTTAGGTAAATTGTGTTTCATAACACAGTATGCAGTTAATGAAGGTCTTGAAGATCAGTGTGGCAGAGGTACTCTAAGGGAGGAGGGGAGCAGTATCTCGAAGCTCTTTGAGGTGAGTATTGATGCAGTCCCTGTTTTTACAGAAGATGAAACAGCATAGTTCTTCACCTAGGCTGATTTGGTGAACTGGTGAGGAAGTAAAATACTATTTCTAAATGTCAAACAAGTTTTTACCAAGTGATCTTTTTTTTCTTCCCCCATCCCATTCTGATGTGACTGTAATCATGTTGAATTAATAAAGCTTTTCTGTTTTGTTAGACTGCCTTTTCAATTAACTTTTATCATGACAGGTAGTTGATGGTAATGTAGTTCAGAAAAAAGATATAGGAGGCTGCCATGGGCACAGTCTTAGTGTGTTGTTTGGGTTTTGTTTTGTGGTTTTTTTTTTCTTTTTTAAAAAACAAAATAAAAAAAAGCCAGACAACCAACCAAAACCATCCACGACAACACCAAAAGGTTCTCCCAAAGGCTTTGATTCATTTTAGAAAACTGTTTCTGGATTTTCTGGTGCCTAGTGTTTGGGACAGAGTTGATAACCTCTCTGTTGAACTTCAGCATGTCAATAGTTCCCTTCCTTCCCTCTGCTGCTTACAGCTCGTTCACTTTATAGAGTGGAGAGCAACGCTCAGCATTTACAGCTGGAGGAATGTAAAGGACTCTGAAAGCCTCTTGCTTCTGTTGAAAACGGATGAGTATAGAGACTAGCCTGACTTTCACAAGTTTTCTAGGTGTTGGAAGGTCTAATTGCAACCAGAAGGTAGGAAAAAAAAAAAGTTATTTACTTTGAAAAATTAACATTCACGGTATTGGAAATAGTAGAGGAGATACATTGTTGCTGTTTTGTGTACTTACTTTGACTTTGGACTGGAAGAATATGTATCATTTCAGGGATGTTAATTTATAAATTAACTTCTGATCACGGAGGTGGTTTCTCTGCCTGAGAAACTCCATCAGTATAGACACAGTAGAAGCAATTAGCTTCTGTCTAGCTTTATCTTAAAACACACACTTGGACAGCTTGTGGGAACAGCAAGTTGCATGCTTTTCTGGTAATTTGTCTCCACTCATTTTTGTAATTTCATACGGAGAGACTTGATGGAGCTTGATGTTTTGAGGACTGATGTTGACTTTTACAAAGAGGGCGTATGTGCAGTGTTGAGCCCCATAAACCAAGTGAGTGATGTTTAGGAAATAGTGCTCGTAATAGGGCACCGAGTAGCAGCAGATACGTTAGTCAGAAGCATATTATTCAGAGTAGCTGGTTCTGGATTGCACACACTTGAAATCCGGTGCAGTATTTTGCTATGTTTGTTATAAAACAATGTTTTATTCCATCTGTACTCCACAACAAGAAAAATCTGTTGCAGATGTAATGTATATAGTAGCGTAAGAAGCCTCTTGAGAGCAGCTAAAACTGTTTGACAGATGGTAAGAGGCATTTGGGAAATGAGATTTTCATTTTGAGGAAGTAGCTTGGACTTCTGGTGTTAGGAGAGGAATAAATAATCCTCATTTTCTTCACAGTCTTCTTAATAGCGGATGTTAGGCTTTATCTCAGCTTGTTCCCTCTGTGCAGGTTGCAGCACTGATCCTTCATCCACTAAAAATGTTGCATCTGTCTCTTTGGAAGTTCTTTAATGGTTCCAGTGACTTCGACACAGTATGTGAGTGTTGTGTATCTCATCCTCTGTTTTCTTTTTTTCATTCAACCATTTGTTCATGCATTTTATAGCCTTCCCATAGGCTAGTTCATATGCTATCTGTGTGTTCATACATTTTCCAGTACGATAATCCTCTCACCCGGTGTTAGTGTTGTAATACTGCAAAAGTTGTTAATGTGACTATTCAGTTGCGATAACTCTGGAAGAAACAAGCTGTTTTTTCCTTATCTTTTGCTTGCCTGCAAAGCGAAGCCGTGGTATTTTGAAGGTTATTTTAAAGACTAGCAGGTTGCTTTTTAAAAGTCTTGAACTTGGGAGGGCAGCTGTATTACTGGTGATTTAAACACGTGAAAAAATATTTGTTTGCATCTAGTGTTCTTGCACAACTTAAGGAAGTATGCATATTGTAGGTGACTTTTGATGGTTTTAGCTGTTTATCATATTTATATATATATCAGAAGAAAATAGATAGGTTTTAGTATTAATGTGTTTAAAGCTGATAATAATTACTGGTGGTCCAGTAAACTGAATTGGGCTTTTGACTGTGTCTTGTTATTTTAGGAATTCATTATTTGTGTTAGGAATAGCTTTAATAAATTTAAATATATTTTTCACTTTTTTTTTTCTTTTCACCCTTCAAAGTCATAAATTACACCAGTAAATTATTTACTTGACTCTTAAGTGGTAGAAGCATTGTTCCAAACCTGGGTTTGTCTTCCATGCAGTAGGTCTTTTTTTAAGTACCTACAGAGAGCCTTGTGTCCGTGGTTGGCATATTTTTTCCTCAAAAATAAGTTCCTTAGATGTTGTATTTCTTATAGATGATTTGGAAAGTTAGGACCAACAGCTTATAACTAGGTGATGGTATTTAGCAAAGGTGTTATAGACAGGAAATTTGCGTGGTAAATGATAGTTTCACTTGGCGTCTAGTTCATGAATTATAAAAGATTTGTGGCTGCATTTTAAAGGAGAAATGTGATATTTCAAAATTTATGAAGCACTTACTGCCAGGTATACAGCAAGGTCATTTGCTTGACACTTTATGTGGTTTTTTTTCCTATTTACTGTTAAGATGTAGTAAGAAGGAAAAAGTGAGTACTTTTCTAGTAAAACATGGGCAACGTTTGCTTAAATATTGCATTGATTGATCTCATTTACTAGTTAATAATTCAGATTTTATGGCTTTGCAGTCTTTGCAAGTTTAAAAAAAAAAAAGTATGATGATGCTGTGATTAGATACTTTTCAAGTGGCACTGAATTAAGAAACACATTTACTTCAGAGCTTAGCTTCCCTTATCTAGTTCCGGTATAGTGGGAAAGATAACAGCATGAGGATGCGTGGTGACCAATGTAAGCCCTTTTCAGTACAAAGTAGCATATTTTTTCTTGTACATTAAATTCTGATGTAAATGTCTGCTTAAGAGCCACTATGTTTTCTTTGAAACAGGCCAGAGCATGAGAGATCCTCCGTGGTCTCTTTTCTGCAGGTGATAGCAGTACGGCAGAGCGGATGCCTGGAGTTATGGAACAGTACTGCTAGCAGTCACGCAAGGCTTTGGGAATAAACCTTTTTTGTAACCCCCTGAGCAACCTATATCTTCCAGACCCATTACAGAGGAGGTTCCTTGAGGGAACTGCTGTAACGTGCTCCTCCATGAGTGAGGATGTGTGGTGGAAAGGAGCAGGGTAGGAGTCTTGTTCCTCGCGTGGTGGGACAGTGGTGCTGCCACCAAGGGGAAAAGGAGGAGGCAGAGGCAGTTTGTTCACAGTAGAGGTTCTAGTACAACTTGTGAACCTCTATGCTGCATAAAGCAGATACTGTTCTTGAACACAGAAGGCATAGCTAGGATACTGATTAGACATTAAAAGAGTGATTCTGCATAAACTGCAGTTCATTGTTCTGCAACTGTGGGAGGTGAATCCTGCAGCACCATACTGTACCAAGAGAGTGGGTTTACCATTGTTGGACACTGGACAGCTAGTCTGAGAGAAAGACTACAGCCTGAAACCAAATATTTAATGTGGCTCTAGAAAGTCTCCTTCCTTGCATGACTTTACCTTAGTCCGATAAGAGCTCCATTATAAGGCTTTTGATGTAAGCAGTTTCTCTTGCATAATTAAGAGTGCTCGTGATGTTTCCTTCAGTGTTTTTTTTCCAGTGGAAAGCAAAAACAAGAGTAAGTTTATTTGTGTCTCTGAACTGAACCCAGCCAGTTCAGATAACCATTTAGAGTAGTACAATCAACTGAATAATGCATGGAAAATATTTTGGTTGAAACAAATATATTATGACTTAAGGCAGATAATGCAGTGTATGTTACTTGGGCCTGACTTTTGAGTGTGAGCCATTTAACTATTTCTTCTGCTTCATCCTGATCCTCTCATGCGTAGCATGAAAATGAGGCAACTCATTTGCTTGATGGATTAATTTATTTTTCCTTTTTTGTGCAAGTTACTATTGGTGTATCCTCCTACCTTGTAGAGAGGCACAGAGATAATCTTTGGGTTTCTTGTGTAGAAGTATGATGGTAGGGCTGACTCCTTGTCTGTAGTGCCACCTGCACCCTGGCTGCCGAATGTGAAGCTGCATTTGTGTGCGTGCTTTACTGGACCCTGCCTGCCTGGAGTTACAACTGAGAGGTAGGGAAGTGTGATTGCTGGCAGTGGTGCTGGGTGGAATACCAGGAAAGTTGTGTTTTCAGTCTTTGTTCATTTCAAGGTGAAGAGAGCCTGTGAAATCAACCAAGCTTTTTAGGAAGCAGACCTCTCTTCCCCAGAATAGGTGGATGTGTGATTTAACGTTTTTGGAAGAAGTCGCCTGCTCTATGCTCTGGTGTTACCCTGTTTTTCCCACTAGTCCTGGAAGCTGCTGCACTGCTCTTTTTGAGGAGACAAAAGACACTCAAGATTACTGATATTTTATTTTTTTAAAAATCTAGAAGACTAACTTTAAAAAAAGATTATGTACTTTAAATACTTAAAACACACTGATCTTACTAATAGGTAGTCCATGTATAAACACAGAATACAGGATCCACTGGCATTAGAGTGATACATGTAGGATGGAAATTAAGGGAAACTTCAACTCTTTTTGTAATATACCAGTCCTAGAAATATAGAGGTGGTCCTGAGTTGAAAAAGACAAGAATTGCAGAAAAGCGGCACAGCTATCACTTCTTTTTGCAGATAATCTTTGAGTAATTATGAATATATTTAGTCCAAGTTTGTGTAGAAGGTGAAGTAGAGTTTAAAAAAAAAAAAAAGCTTTAAAATTATTTGTTGAAGAGCTCAAATAATTTCTAGTGTGACTGGGAGGAAAAACTGCAGAGGAGAAGTTCTGGAGAGTTGTATCAGAAACAGGCATTAACTCGGTGTGAATTCATTGTTCTAATAGCGTGGTCTATTTTCATGGAGGTACCACACATCAGCTAAACTTTATTAACAATCTTTGCACTGTAAGTGTGGGGCAAATCATGGAATTATTTAATTTTACATTGGAAAAGACCTTCATGGTCATAGTTTGGTTCTGACTAGTCTCTATGTGCTTGTTACATGCACTTTAAAGCCAACATACATTTGTTCTGAGTATACTGTGCTGGGTTCTATCTAATTTTGAATAGCATCTTAAATTTTGCTAGTATGAGCTGTACAGTTGGGTAATTGGTTATGCTGCTGCAGCAGCAGTTAATGCAGAAATGCTCTTTCCTTAATGCTCCTTCTTCTTCATGCTCTTTTCCCCCTTTGGGAGAGGAAGAAAGAGGTCTGTGCATCCGAAGAAATCATTTAGGTCTTGTACTGGGGAGCCAAGGTCCAAGGTCTACAAGAATACATTTCAGGAGCAATAATACTGTTTAGACTTGTGTGATTTCCAGCTCTCCAGACACTAGACCATGAGTAATTCTCTGAGTAGGTATGTGCTCTTCTTTTATTTCTGTTCCTCATGGGGAGAGCTTACAATGCTCTGTGTTTCTCTGTGGTATTGCCTTCTTTTTTTTGCCTGGACCTTTTTTTCTGATTCAAGCAATGTCATGAAAGTTATATCAATGTTAGATGAGAGGAGCAGAAGGAGGATTGAGGAAGGCTGTTAAATTCTTACCTGGAGCAGCAGGTAAGGGTTAATTTAATGTGACTAAACATCTGGCCACGCTTCTTGTAGCTGATGTCTAGGATACTTAAGGTGGATGTAACGTGCACATCACTCATGGAGGAGTATCTTTTGTGAGTGAAGATGACTTGCATCCCTTTCCTAACCTAATGGCATCTTCTCTGCCAATGTTGAGGTGACCTTTTTGCTTCTCTTCTATCTGTCTGTACAGGTAGAGTGACGAGGGCCTTCTGCTTGTTAGCTTTATTGAGGAAAAGACTTCTGGGATTACTGTGTTCTTGTAATGTATGACCTGTCTACTTTCTCCTGCAATTCCAGCTACAATCCTGCAATTCCAGTTACACTACACTTCCAGTTCTATTGGTTACTTATCATCTTTCTTGTTCCTTGGTCTCACAGATTGTGGATAAATTGCTTGCAAGAAATTTTCTGTCTCATTTCTTGTAACTCTAGGCACCATCTGACTCATCGTGGCTTTAGCTGTTTTCAGAAGATTATCGTTTTAGAAGAGGGCACGATCGTAACCTTGTATTCCCTGCAGATAGCTCAGACATTGCGGAGAATGATGAGCTGAGGGAGGGAATTGTGTTTTTTGGTTGGGTTTTTTTTTTTGAAGCGATATGCTTGCCAGTGGTATCTGCTGTCTGTATGTGACAGACTATGCCTATGCGTTATCTGCTTTACTTCAAGGACTTGCTTAACCTGTCAAAAGTAATTTGTGTGTGTGCATGTATATAACTGTGTATGTATAAGAAGAGTAGTAGTAACACATCAGAAATGGTAACCTCCTGTAAACTGCTAGCTGGCAATCCTTGGTGCAGCGTGCTCAGCTGGGTCTTCAAGCTAACTCAGCAGTAGGAGTAGCTGTGACCTGAAGCCCTTCATGTTATTTGCAGTCTCCTTTGGAAAAAGAGGCTTTTTGTCTGGATAAGCAAAGCAACTTCAATTAATCTGTATGATGCAAATTGTAAATTTTGAAGGTACCTCTTTGCTTTGATTAGTGTCTCTTAAAAATAAAAATTCTAGAGTCCACACAATACATGAAAAGAAATTGCATTTCTAAGCCAGTAATTCTAGCTTCAAAATTTATACTAAAGATTTTGCTAGGGTGTATGTTACGGCCTGTTGGAGGCTGAAAGATTCATGTAAGAGTACATACTTCCTGTACTGAAATTACAATTTTGTAACTTATTTTTCTTTTGTGATTGAATGAAAATCTCATCAGTAATTAAAATGTAATCATTGTGACTGTAGAGAGAAGCCAAAAAGCTGACATTTGAATCTTGTTTTATACACAGAATTAAGGACTCCACACTAACACACCTCAAGATTTACTGCTTCCTGTTTTTAAAAACAGTACCTTGATTCAAGCTTGCAAATAGACTTGCAGTTATACTTCGGTGTCACTACCTGTGCTGCCTTGAAAAGGGACTGGACAAACCCCAGTGCAAGCAACTACATTAAAATACCAGGGATAGACAATCATCAGGGGAAAACATGGGCTTATATTTGCAAGCAAAAAGAAATCTCCTCTACACAAAGGGTGATTCTATCTTTATTGAATAATACACAAAATTACTGAGTGTGAGGAGAGGTTTTAAGATTAATTTTTTTTTTTTTTTAAATCATCAAGAATAAATGTTCTCTCTTGATGAAAAACGTTCTCCTTTCATTAAAATGAACGCTTGGTGAGTCAAAGAAGGACCAAATGGAAAGCTTATACGCGCTCGTCAAGGTAGAAACCAGAATGGAGGGCAAAGAGCTGCCCTATAAAATGAGAGGAAAAACTGGAGGAAAATAAACCTGAGTGAGGGTCTGTACCATGCCAGCTACTTGAATTAAATATTAACTGTGCATGCTTACTGTCAGTGATTTAAAGAACAGTGCTTGATATTTCCTCTCTATGCATTAACAGGAAGATTTTCTTCTAAACTTAATATTATCGGTTCCTTTCCGGGTCATAAGCTTCATTTGGTTCTCAGCTTGGAACAGGAAAACTTGAAACAGTTTTATGTAAACTAAGAACTGGTGTAAGGAAGTGAGGCCTGTGGTGTGAGAGGATTTGGGTTGGGTCGTTTTACTTCGTTCTGTGTTTTAAATTTGCAGAAGACCTCTGTTCTGATTGTTGTTAGATCCCGGTTTACAAATTTTGCTACTTTGATTTTTCAGAGGTGTGTTTTTGTTGAATTAAAACCAGCTTTAATACTTTCTTCTTTCTGGCATATAAACAGTTATTTGTCTTCAGTGAACTTGAAAAAGTTGTCTTTGTATGTCTTACTGTTGATTTATACTACTTTTAAAGTCAGCTTGATTTGCATAAAAAAGAAGATTGAAGACCTGGTAGGTGGTTGTTATTTTCAAGCATAATAAATCAATGAATGTATGTTGTAGTGTTGAGTATAAGTATTTAATTTTTGTTAAAAAAAGAGACCAGGACATAATTTTTATGCATAGTTTTTTTACTATGTATTTTATTATCAAATGCTATTTGATCCCATTTTATGAAATGAAGAAAACTTGGTTTTCACTTATCTTAAGCCACTTTCCTTTCTGCCCGACAGATTGTTTTTGTAAATACAACCCACTTACGAGCAGGACTTTAGTTATCCTGTAATGTAAATATACTGAAATAAGCATCCTTTTAGTAACTGCCATATAAGCAGCATAGATGGAGTCAAGGCATTAATAGAATAAGGCAAAAGTTAATTCAGCTGTACTGTTCCAGTGCCTCTGTTCTGTGAATGCTTCCAAGTATCACTTGTAGTCTTTTGTTCAAAACCAGAAAATACTATTTATCTTTACATCCTACATAGAGTAAATATTGGCCAGTAGGAAGCTCGGAAAAATATATTGCAGATGGTTACTTACCTTCCTGCACTGCAGTAGTTCTTTGTTCCCTTACGTGGATTTATTTCTGAACTCTGTTCCTTAATTATTCTATATAATAAATTGTGGAGTCCTTCTTTTTATTACAGATAGAAGAATTCATTATGCCTCAGAAATTCTTACCAGCATGACAGTTCTCACACTGTGAACAGTTAAAATCCTATTTTTGTTTCATGTATTTGTTGTTCTCCAGCAGATCTCACAACAATACCTTATGCATCAGGTCATTGAAGATGGAGCAGAAGAAAATTATGCTACTGCAGGGCTTGGGCTGCTTTTGGACAAAAGAGACTAGTAACTCTTCTGTAACTTGGTATTGCTGAGTAGCAACAGGAAGCTCAGGTCTCAAACCTCTGACTTTGGGGTTTTGTTTTGAATTTTAAACTTCAGGAAGCTAAAGCTTATTGCATCTTAAGTAAATAGTGTAAAGGGTAACTCGATTGTGTATTGTTCGCATCTTAAGTAAATAGTGAAAAAGGTAACTTGATTGTGTATAAAGACAATGAGTTTTTAATTTCTTTTTAACATTCTGAGACTGGAATATTGTCTGGTAGTTGACCTTTTGTGACTTTAGTGTGTTCAAAAGCATTTGTGCTGGCAGGCGTGGTAGAGGAAAGGGAAACTGGAGTGACAGAGGATGCGATGTTACTCTTAATGTATCAGTGGCCAAAACTGATAGCTGAAACATGTCTGAGATATCACATGCAAGTCTGGACTATTTGTCATTGGGGCAATTTTGTAGACTGTTTTGTGGGTTTACAAAAATGCCTATTTTTTTCCAGTGTTAAGAAGTAATTTAATTTCATCAGTTTGGTGGGTTTTTTTTACTGTTAGTTTCTTGTAGGTGATTAAAACGTACACTGCTTGTTTGCAGATACTTCGCTCTTCAAAATACAGACTTAAGAAGCCTGGGTTGTCCTTCTTGCAAGACGTGTGGCATCTGTTGTGATTCATACGGCTTTAAGGTGTTGGGGGAAGTGTTGTAGAAGCAAGCCCTTGACTCAGAGAATGATTTTCTGAGTATAGTTTAGTCCTTTGGTAGAGATGATGGTTGAATTTGAGCCTTTGTGAATTCTTGGATGGAGGCAAAGAGGAGAGGTGTGGGGTTCTTAGTGTTGTGGGTTTTGGTGTTTTTGTTTTGCTTGGGGTTTTTCCTGTGTCAGGGAGCAGCTGGTGTTTTCATGACTTGTACCTTGCTACAGCTGACCTTCTGCAGCCTGCACTTTGTGTTCTGCAGCAGGGCAGCCCATCCAGCGGAAATTCTACAGTAGCAAAAAGTAATTGCTAAACAAGTTTCATGTGGGTGAAAACTCGGAAAAAGAACTGAGCACAGGAAGGTGTGTGTGTGTTGTTGGGGTTTTAACTTGAAAACTGAAACCTCTCACTGAATCCTCCCTCCCTCCCTTCTGTGATGTCAAGTTGAATCTTGGAGGAGGAGAGATGATGGGGCTTTTTATGTTACCACTTAAGCGTGTAGTGGATACAGTTTTCCACCTTCTCTCAGCATCTGTCCTCTTCTTGTGCCGCAGCATTGCTGTTGCCATCCGTGCTAAATGAAAACCTGCTTTAGCTCTAGTGGTCTTATTCTCCATCTTGGTACAAGATCATGTTTGCTTGGCGTTCTGTTTTTTTAAAAATTGATACTTCCTCTCCCCCCCCATCTTTTTCCTGTTGTGGCCATTGTTTAGATGATTGGTCAGCGTCTCTGTTTGCTAGACTTGTCTGAGGCTTGTAAGTGCCATTTCTTCATCCCATCTTTATTGTTAGGTTTCTGATTTGATAACCACATGGTTTAGCATCACACACAATTACTTTGTCTTCTGATGCTCTTCCAGTTTTATCTTTAGCCCCATGCACTTCTTTTTCTTCTTTCACTGAAGCATATTGTAGCATATTTGTTTTTCTTTGTGGACGCTGCCCTACCTGCCTTAGCAACTCAAACCTGGCAGTGTTCTTCTGCTTTTCTCTCTCTGGAGAAAAATGCAGGTGTTCCTTTATTTAAGCTTGCCAACATACATGTGTATTTTGCTGTTGTGAAATTTTAAATGTCTCTGCTTGAATCATTTGCATGGCATTCTTTGCTGCTTAAATTGCAAAAACCATGCTATTGTAACAGTGTGGGAGAAGCTGCAGTGGAGGTGCTTGTGTCAGCAAGTGTCTCTTCCCTCCCCAAACAAATTACTACTAACATAAGCTGTGCTGGCAAAAATAGTAACACTCAACTCCTCCCAGTAAGGTGTTCAGGGAGGTTGTTATCAGCACAAATTTATTTGCTAGGACCAATACTTGTAGGAACCCTACTGCTGATACTCTGGTGGAATGCAGTGATACCAGTCTGCCCTCTGTTGCAGACTTGTGCTTTCTGTTTGCAGGCTTAAAGAAGACGCCATGTTGTCATGTCTTGGCTTCTGCTCCTCATTTATCACCGTTTCTGATGTCTCGTGCCTCTTGTAGTTCCCAGCAAATGTTTTACTGAATAACTGAGTAATTCTGGTCTTCAGAGAATCGGGTTGTCCTTTCTCCTGGGAAGTGGAGATGCTGGTCTTTGAGCTCTGATTTGTGAGCATTATGATGAGAAGCTCTCGTGCTTGGTGTCCAGGGAGAACCTGATTGAGCTACTGTTTATGGACTTGTCTTGAGACACATAACGAAGCGGACAGGTAGGAGAAAGTTTTAAGCTGGAGAGCAATGAAATTGGTGTTGAGGTGGTTCCTAAAACTACCGGCTTGCTATTGATGGGTTAGTTTTTCTACACATTATGAAGTAAATATGAACCCATTGTGGTGGTGGGATTTTTAGAGCACAGAGTATCTGGATCACAGAATCACAGAATGGTTAGAATTAGAAGGGACCTTAAAGATCATTGATTTCCAACCCCCTGCCATGAGCAGGAACACCTCCCACTAGACCAGGTTGCTCAAAGCCCCATCCAGCCTGGCCTTGAACACTTTAATTGTTCAAGGCATCCACAACTCCTCTGGGCAACCTGTTCTAGTGTCTCATCATGCTCACAGTAATTTCTTTCTAATATTTAAATCCCTCCTCTTTCAATTTAAAACCATTACTCTTTGTCCTATCACTACACTCCCTGATAAAGAGTCCCTCCCCATCTCCCCTGTCAGTCCTCTTCAGGTGCTTGAAGGCTCTTATCAGGCCTCCCCAGAGCCTTCTATTCTCCTGGATGAACAATCCCAACTCTCTCATCCTGTTTTCATAAGAGGGGTCCTTCAGCCCTCTGATCATTTTTGTGGTCCTCTGCTGCACCTGTTCCAACAGGTCCATGTCCTTCCCGTGTTGAGGACTCCAAAGCTGGACACAGCACTCCAAGGGGAGTCTCATGAGAGCAGAGTAGTGGGATAGAATCACCTCCCACCACCTGCTGGCCATGTTTCTTTTGATGCAGCCCAGGATGCGGTTGGCTTTCTGGGCTGCCAGCGTGGCCTGTTGGCTCACGTTGAGCTTCTCATCCACGAGCACTCCCAAGTCTTCCTCAGGGCTGCTCTCTAGCCAGAGGACGTAGGATGTACCCTCTTACAGTAGAACAACACTTTCTAGTCAGGAATTTGACGTTATTACAGAAAACTTAGTTTGATTTTGGTCAGTTGAAGTAAAGCAACTGAGCGTGCTCAGATCCTGCACACAGGAATGGTTTATTGTGGGTGTTTCAGGAGTGTTATCGCACCTTATGGCACATGTTCTTTCTTACTGTGGATGATGTGTTCTGCAAATGCTTAAACTGAAGATCCTTGCAGCAACCTCATGGTATATTGTGTATATGACATTACTTAGCCCCAGCTTAAGGTAGAGAGCTGAGCAGTGTGAAATGCTGCCATCTACAGCACAGCTACATGCAGTAGCTGTCAAAGGTATCGACAGCACTCAGGGTAACTCCTTACAGGAGTTAAATGCTTCAAACGTGTCTTAACTTGACATGAAGATGATTCTGATTTTTAGCCACCTCATAAAATAGCTACTCAAAATGGGTAGCTAATTCAGACTTGTCGAAGTAGCTGAACAGATGCTCGTTAAACAGATACTACATTGTGTATATACGAAGGAAATTTTAAAAATGCCAAAAAACCAAAGGTTATGCCAGTGGTGAATGAATGAAGTTATACTAAAATAATAGAAACAAAATTCTGATGTTAAAATTGAGCAGTAGCTATAAAGTAGTGACAATCAGCTCAGATTTACTAGAGAATCACTTCACCTACTTTTCCTTCTGTTGAAAAAGAAAAGTTATGTTTCTACCTAGTGTTTTAACTGGAAAAAAACCAACCATTAATATCTTTGCTCTGACTTGAAACACTAATGATGATGACTAACAGGTGGAACCAGGAAACATACAGAGATTCAGATTCTTCTTCTGTTGTCGTGATGCGGCAACCTCCCATATGGAATAGCGTGGAGAAAATGTAATGTTGTTAAAAGAGCAGAGTTTCGTGTATGGCTTAAAATCTTTTAGTATATTACAAATTAGATGGTTAGATTAGATGATCTTAAAGGTCCCTTCCAACCTAGACAGTTCTAGGATTCTGTGAATTTCAAGTTCAAATGCTAAAGTGTGGAAACCGGGAACGATGGTAATTTACTTTCAAGCAAACCTACAGAGTGCTTCTGGTCTGCACCTGTGACAGTATTTGTCATGCAAAATAGCTCTTGTTCAGAATCTGGATATTCGGGAAGGCTCTTGTAAGTGGCTGAACGTGGATCTACTATAATCTTTTGTTCTGTTCATTAATTAGGGGGGTGACTATAATCTTGTATTCCCTTCTTTATTCAGGGGGATGGCAATAAAATGACAAGGTGGTTGCCCCAGCTGCAAGAAATCGAAGGGGTTGAAAAGAAACCTAATCATCCACATGCATCTGAATTTCATGTCAAGCCAACATAATTTTTACTGTGGGCATCATATTTTCTCTTACAAATTAAAGTTGCTAAAATTTTTTCATCTCAACAAGGAAGAAAAACTTAATATTCAACAAGATGTTTTAAAAGTTGATAACCAGTTTTGATCAGTTGAGAGAAATTTGTGTGTCTAAACTGCAATACTGCTGCTCTTAGAGACCTTGAAACAGCACAATTGCATGTACTTTTGTGGTGTTTCTCATTATTTTAAAGCCAGGTACGTTACAGAGCTTAGCTCCAAGGACACTTTACCACTGTTAAATGTGCTCGTATATTTTTTAATTAAGCTTTCAATGCACAGGCTTTTAATTGTCTATGAGGTCTGTCTGAAACCTTACCTTGCAATTAAGTAGTGTAGGCCAGGATCTTCCATGTCTTTCACATCTAGGAATGAAGCAGTTATAGAAAAATGAGAGTTCCAAGTCCGCCTGTTGTTACAGATAAGCATGAGAAGGCAAAACCGAACTTCATCACCCACCTAGCTCATCCTTTGTTTCTGTGCCTATTTTTTCTGTTAAGCCTTCAATTTTGCTAGGATCAAAGAGTTCCCTTCATCAGCTTTAAATGTTTCAGGGTCTTCGTGGAGAATTGAAGAAGTCTTCGGTTCTGGTTAAAATGTGATTTATTTATGAAATAAAGATTAGATTTTTTTCTTTTTTTTTACTAAAACAACTAACAGATCCTTGAAAGTGTCTAAGGAGACACTTGTGTTTTGCCTTTTTTTTAATTGAATGCAGTATGCCATTCTCTAGTACCAAAGTAGATAGACTGCTTAGCATTTTAATTGCTTTCCAAGATGAATTTGGCTTCAATGTTCAAGGCCAAAGACAGCGTTATGAAAGTTAATTATACTTATCAACACTTGGAAGCAGTCAATTCTCATTTTATGTGACTTGTTGGCACAGTGCTTTCCTTGTGGAGGGGAAAGTGGTTTTATTACTTCATCATGTAACTGGAATGCCCGTGTGCTTACCTTGGTTAGGTGGTTTTAATGGATAAGATTCTGGGTTATTTTACAGTTTGGTGCTTATAAATGGCATTGAAATATTCAAGAGGCTATTCACTTAAAATCTGGATTTTATGAAGTTAGTGGCACTCCTGAAGTTAACAGGTCTTAATTTCATATTCTATATTTGTTTCAGACAATCTGAATATGAAAAAGCTTGATACGAGTGTCATAGACTTTCTAAAAGCTATCGTGGGAGTGTAAAATGTGCCATTGCATTATGAAGTACTGGCCTATAGTATTTTTTTCTCAGATTATGCCTATTAGGAGAGGGCAGCTCACCCTTCTCTGAATTCTGTTGAGGGATGCAAAACGTAGGGATTAAATCCTTACTTGCAGGAAAGATTGATTGTGAATGCCTAGGTGTTTTTGAGAATAAGGGGCTCTGTGCACTTGATGCTTTCATTGAAGTCAGTATTATGTGTGATTTTTGTATGACAGTTTTGGGGGGGAAAAAAAACCACACCAAAAATCAACAAGCCTTCAATCCCTTACATGTTCATCACGAGTTCTTGGAGAAATCAGGTTTTTGAAAGTTAAAGCCTCTAGCTGTAAGTACAGCATATCTGCTGAAGTTCATTGGTTTGTATCTGTGACCACTGGGTTTAGGTATTTAGTTTGGGCACTCGGATAATTGTGGATTGAAAATGCAGGACCTGAGATTTCTCCAGTTTCCCCTTTTAGCATATTCTTACAGCTGCTCCTGCAGGAAAACTAAATGGGTACATTCAGTTTTCCCCCTCCTGACATCTCCTCGTGGTGTGTGAAAATGAGTGTCAGAGAGGATGTGCACCAGGAAGCAGGCTGTTGGCTAAGGAGTAAGTTGGGGCATACGTTTCTGTTCAGTTACAGCTATGAGACCTGAGTGATTGCTGTCTAGCCCCATTTACACCGTGAAGCATGGAAATTAGTGTTTCATTCTTTTCCCAAATGCTAGACTTCAAAATGCACCCATAAGCTGCCTTCAAGGGAATAAAATGTGTAACGTGATACTTAGAGATGTAGTTAACTGCTGTGCCAGAGATACAGCGTATTAAATTGCTTTATGCTGATATTATCTTGCTAGCTGAGCTAGTGTTATCTTGGTATTGTGTGTGATATTAAATATGAAAGTAAACTATAAAATGCTATTAAACTGGTAACTCTTGACAGTTTTGGTGACTATTGGAATGAGGTAACGCTGTGAAAGTAATTTTTCTCTTTTAAAAAATAAATATGTTGTGTCTTGGAAGTATTCTTATTCATTGTAAAAATGACTTCTGAATTTGCTGGAACTCACAAGCGTTGCATCCTTCCTTCCAGGTGTTTGTGTCTGTCTTCAGTCTGTCCATGGAGTCTTAAACTGCAGGACCTGCACCATGCCATTCTGACTTAACTAGCTGAGTTTTGAGGGGATGGACAGAGGATGGTAGAGAAGCAGGATTCGGAACTTTGTATCATGCAGTCCTGTGGGATTGCACAGCTGAGAGGATAGCATTCATCTTAAATCACACCTTCACGCCATCTGATGACTCCATTAACCAATTTTATGGGAAAGAGAATTCTCAGTATTTGAGCAGACTAGGTGGAAGGGCAGGAGGAGATGCCTTGTTCCTTCAGTATTCATTTGGTCCTGAATGGAATAATTCTTTCCCTAAGATGCTAGTGTTTTTTCCTCTGTTTTCTTCTCTGAAGCATTTCCAAGAACTCCCAAGGAAGTGTCAAGACTTTGTTTTCCTGGTTATCCTGTATGAAGTGACCTTCCAACCACTCCCTGGTTGTCAAGGAACAGAACCCTATTATCCCAAGCATGACATGTAGTTTCTTTTCTGCTTGAGTTAATTTAGTATCTTCTATATTGATCCCTGAAGCAAAACATTAAATGTGCCCTCAGATTCTGTGGCGCTTACTACAGAGGGTCTTCTTGTCTCCTGGTACCAGGAGCAAAAAGCATTCTGCTCTTCAGAAATCAGATAGCTTAAGGAAACATGTAGGTTTGAGTCCTGTGTTTGAGGGCTGACTTTGACTTGTGAAAGGCTTAGCCTCTCTTTGCAGACCTGGCAACAATTATTTTTATATAAGCTGCTTGTTTGTTGTTGGAAATAATGTGAGCAGTTGCCTCACTTCCATCAGGCTGGTTTTCGAGGGCTGTGAATTGTAGGTAAGTTGTCACTTGATGCTTGTATCGCCTCTACAGCTGCTTGTTGTGACAAGGTAGGTGCTTCCCATCTCCCAAAGAAGTGCCATGGTGGAGCATCTAACTTGTTGAGTAGAAAGGGGTGGGGAAATGAGGTCACTTGCCAAGTCTGCAACGGGATGATGTACTGCTGTTCTTGGTTCATCTTGTTAAACTAAAAGATAGATGAGATTCTTGCAACAGTTCCAAATCAAAGTTGGCTAGCGGTTACTCGGTAGCTTCAGAAAGACAAGCTTGGATGTTTGGTGCTTATCCTGATTTGAGGTAAAACAGAACCAATTTTGTTTTCAATAATTTTTCTTTTAAGCCTCTTCTAACTAACTGAAATTAACAGCATATTTTTCAGGTAGTGTCTTGCTTCTAGCAGGGATAAGGTCTGATGTTTATAGTTAATACCAAGGGATGGTATGCAGAGAGGCTCCTGCTTATACTTACTGCTGGAACATCTGAAGTCAGCTAACTGTATGTGCCATGTTGGAGTGTTGGAAGTGGAAGAGTGGAAGGTCACAGCTGTGGGGAGCAGTAGACAGGACAGATGACCCAAACTGACCAACGGGGTATTTATTCCACCCCATCTGCATCACTGTCAGTATAAAAGCCACAGGATCAGTTCTCTTTCTTCATTGACAGGCATCTGAGGACTACTCATCTGTTTGTCTGCCCTTGATCCTGATCTGGAATCCAGTTTCCATCCATTGATGAGTCCAGTCTGGGACTTTCCAAGTACCTCCCAGTGACATGATCATCGTGCTGGGCACTTGATTCTGGGTTTTGTATATATTTGTATATATTTCAGTATTATTAACATTATTATCTTTTCTTTTTATTATTAATATTTCATTAAAGTCTTGTTTTTCAACCCGTAAGTGTTTTTCTTATTCTCTCCCCCTCCTCTGAAGGGAGAGAGGTTAAGGAGAGAGCATTGTTATTCATTTAGTGGCCAGCCCAGCCTAAACC
>VXBJ01004427.1:1871528-1910147 GCA_013400055.1 Nycticryphes semicollaris | reverse complement strand
GATCTGGAATCCAGTTTCCATCCATTGATGAGTCCAGTCTGGGACTTTCCAAGTACCTCCCAGTGACATGATCATCGTGCTGGGCACTTGATTCTGGGTTTTGTATATATTTGTATATATTTCAGTATTATTAACATTATTATCTTTTCTTTTTATTATTAATATTTCATTAAAGTCTTGTTTTTCAACCCGTAAGTGTTTTTCTTATTCTCTCCCCCTCCTCTGAAGGGAGAGAGGTTAAGGAGAGAGCATTGTTATTCATTTAGTGGCCAGCCCAGCCTAAACCTAAAACAACACTAAAAGCACTAGTCCTTGTTAAGCTGGTACAAAACCCATCTGAAATATTTATTCATTACTTTAGAAAAATTAAAAAACAACGAAACCCACACAGAACAACAGTGAAAAAATACCTCAGAAAAGATCTACTCCTCCCCCCATACCCTCCAAAAAACTCCCAAACCCAACCAACAAAAAAAAAAACCCAAAACAAACCAACCCCAAACAAAAAACACAATCCCAAAAGAAACTGATCCCTAAAAAACCAGAAGTTAGGTTCGTCAGCTTATTTTAATTTGGCAAGCAGTAGAGTGAAAAAACAAAAAACAAACAAACAAACAAACAAAAAAAAACCAACCTCAAAAACCAACCAACCCCGAACCTTAAACTTGGCATAAACAATGGAAATCTAAATTAGACTTTCTAAATCCTGTTAATAAACCATGATGTGTAAGCCAGATACTATTGCTCTCTATTTGAACCTGCTGCTACTTTAAGTTAGAATTTCTAGGGGTTTTCCTATTGTGCTAGACTCCTCTGACCTTTTGTTCTTAAATCCTCATACGGATATCCTGTATCTTGAAATTGTGGAAACTACATTCTAGTGCTAGCCACACAAAATCCAAATGAAGGCCATCTCTTATGTCATCACCTCTATTTTAATATCAAGAAGAGACACTGGTGGCAAGATGAGAAAAGTAAATTCTGTGTCAGAATAAACATTAGGTTCCTGTTTGAAATATCCACCGTGTTTAATCCTGTAAAAAGGCTGTTTCATAAAAAACCTCTCAAACACATTGTAACTGAATAAGCCAAGCACAGTGTGTCTGCTCTCAAGGAATGTACTGAGTAAGATCTAATCACTTTTGAGGAGGGCAGTCATCATGTTTCTCCAGGTGTCTTAACTCCTGCAGAGGTGAGGGAGAGACTGTAGGTGAAAAAGGGGGTGCTCTCATTGAGCAGAGTTTTGAGTGGTCCTTTGAACACAGAAAAACATTCTTGCCCA
Source organism: Nycticryphes semicollaris (assembly GCA_013400055.1). Classification (NCBI taxonomy): domain Eukaryota; kingdom Metazoa; phylum Chordata; class Aves; order Charadriiformes; family Rostratulidae; genus Nycticryphes; species Nycticryphes semicollaris. Next base: position 1,908,865 of record VXBJ01004427.1, on the reverse strand, counting down.
TCTCTCAGCAATAGAGACTTTTTAAACATAAATGGTAGCATAACATAAATAATACATGCTCTAATGCCTGAGTTAGTTTACAAACAATTTACAAGTTTAATATGAACACCAAGCAACTATTAGTAAGCAGAATGTTTTACAGTGACTGTCTGACCAGTGCGCAGTCTGAAATTGTGACAACCTGGAATTTTGTTTCTTTTTCAGTCAGCTCAGAGAGAAGCGATGTAGGAAATCAACTGCCGTAGCTTTTGATGTGGTGAAGAGCTGTGTGATGGTGCCTTTCTGTCCAAAGCAATGTCACTGAGATATGGAAACTTTGCAGTAGTTCAAGCTACCATATAAGTTCATCTGGCAACTGGTGAGCTGGAATGTTGCCATCACTTGTAATCATTTATGTATAATCTTAGAGTAGCTTTCTGAAACATTATTCCTTATGAAATTGAATGTATTCACTGTGTTCTTGACCTGCACATGAGACTTAAAATATTTTGGTGTCTGTGTTCATGTTATAACCAAGATGTTTAGAGGGTTTCATCACTGAAGGTAATATTCTGCATTGTTTGAAGTATTAACATAGACTTTCAGCATCCCCTTACTGAGGCTTTCTCAGTACAATGAATTAGTTCTTACCTGCTTAAAGTGTTTTTCATAGGGTTGAAATGGTGTCTTTTTTTTTTTATTCCCTTTTTAATGCTTTATCTCTGTATTTGACAGTAATGTCTGTCAAGGGGAAAAGAGACAAATCTTTGTGTTAGGAAAAGCAAAGTTGGATTTTGTTTTGGAAAGTTCCATACAGAGGAAATCTGGATCTGTCTCGTGTCTCAGGATGAACTGTGATTCCACTTTGACATCAGAAATGGAAGGAATTGTTCTGCCACCTACACATCTTGTCTGTGGAAACATCTCTGCTGACTTAAAAGTTTTAACAACAAAAACATTGCTTTTCCTTTTGCTTCGGCTTGACTCCCTTCGCTTCCTGCAGTAGTTTCCAGTTGGTGTGGGGTGAGTCTGGAGCTGTAGATGTAGCCCACCCTTGCATGGGCTGTTATGGTTGGAGCAGAGGTGGGTTAAGAGGTGCTTCTGGGCTCTTCTTTACTGTTGCTGTGCCAGAACTGCAAGCAGGAAGGCAGGTGCAAAGTCCCATGGCCTAGCTCACTTTAAGTGAGCTGCACTTTGAGAGTGTCAGTTTAACATAACTCCCTCTGACAGAAGAGGGTTGGGGAGCACCTGCACGGACAGGCCTATGGGCAGGTCAGAAAGGCAGCAGCCTCAGTGGGGAAAGTGGAGGCAAGGAGCGGGTGTGGGGGGGGCTAGTAATCTCCGAAGCCCTTTCAGCGTGTCTAGGAGTGTGTCACACTGTGACTTCGTACAGCTGCCAACATGTGAGATAAGAAACCTCAGGGAGTACCAGCTGGCCTCTCATCACAGTGCAGGGCAGCTTTTGGTTTTTTACTCTGAGATATTGAGCAAACCACTTGATAAACTCGAGTTGACTGGATACATGGGGGGATGTGTGTGTGAGGCTATCAGTAGTACCTTTACACTTGTGAAAGAAAACTTCTGATGTTAGAAGAAAGGTGCAATTCCTTGACCTTAAACTATTTAATTCATCACGTTGCTTTCTTAAACCTGTTTCAGCTTGTCATCTTTTTGGGCAGGAAAAATGCAAGGCCCAAATAGCGAATGTGCCCTTAAGTTGCAGGGTGGAGTTCTGAAAAGAAAGCAGTTTGCAACCGTGTCCAACCACTTAATTCAAGTGCATCGTTTTTCTTCAAACGAAGGCTTTTATTGATCAATTTAGCGTTGCATAAAGTTGTGTAAGGTCAGTTATTTTGTTGGCTGGTACTGTAGCATCTTGAAATGTAAAACCGAAATGTTAGATCTGGTGATGTAAGGTTTGATTTGATCTTTTCTCCCCCTACATCATCACAACAAAGCAAAAAAAAAAAAATAATCTGAATATTTTATGAAGCTTCATAGGTTCTATCTGATTCAAGCTTAAATGCAAGAAAACCCCCCCAAAATTAATAATTTATTGCCTGCCTTGTTCTTAAAAGTTGGACTGAGCCCTAGGTAATACAGGCTTGTGGAGGCAAAGTGGACAATGCTTCGGGTAACTAGACACCCTTAGGTGAAGAAATAGCCATTTTTACCATTAAGACCCACAACTCATTTGAATCGTGGGGTCAGTCTTGCAAAATATACATCATGAGGACTGGGACAGTTTGGGGAGCTTTGAAGTGCATTTCAGTGGACAGAGGGCTCCAGAACACTTCAGGCTTGAGCTTTTTGAGAGGATGTTGGGCTTTATTACCTGGAGGAGACAAGTACCACCACGACTTCATTTTTATCAGGACAAGTTTGCCTGTGGGACACCTGTTTAAGGTAGTAGTTATTAAAGTTGTAGTGGGTATGTAGAAGTTTGCTATCCTTTTCTTGGTGTTCATTGTCATCTATTACTTTCAAAATATAGCTGAGGTATCTGTATTATGCTTCTACTTCCCAACGTTTTTTCTAGGTGAGAGATGTTTTCAACTGGGCTTCAACTTTCCTGTTTTGGTTTTTTTTTTGTGGTTGGTTTGTTTATATTTTCCTTTTTCCCTTCTGAAAAGTGCAGTACAGAAACAAAGGAAACGGCTTTCTTTGCATGTGGATTGTTTATTCAGGAAATGAGAAGGCAGGTGATGAAACTCAGGGTGGAAGGAAGTGTTTCGTAAGGGTCTGTTTGGTGACATGGCATGAAGTGATCACAGTATACTCGAGGGACATATGTGATGCAGTCAAGTCTGGTGTGGTTATACCTGTAGCAGACTTTTCAGCATTCAACCATTGCAATTGAGAATTAATACAACCATGCAGTTTGCCATTTGTGACTTCCCCTCTATTATTGCTGGTTTTGTCAAGCTCTCCTGTCTGGCCTGACTTCACAGTAGAAGGAATTGAACCTAGAGATTTATTCATCTCTCCCACTGTCTCTTATAGAGTAGCAGAGTAAAACCTCTTCGTAATTCTTCCAAGTTCTTGTTAGAGTAAGATGCTTAGTTTGAGAGTTGAGGAAAATTTTTAATTTCTTTGTTTACCACATATTTTGCTGAATCATGTGAGCCTGTTGGCCTCACTCCAGTTTTATCAGTAATTCGGCTTCAGTTCCTGCCTTCTCGGAACTGGGCTTAACAAACACGGGGTCTTTGTCATGCTGTGACATTGTGTCATGTGCAAGAAGCTGGCCTGTCCTGGGGCTTGTTAATGAAGTGTACTTGGACTTAGGAACTGAGAGAGATGATCTGTGGCTTTGCACTACAACCAGGGGTTGGCAGGGGTTTGTACTTCTGGTGCACTGGATTGAAAGAGCCTTGAAAATAAGGCAGGTACCTTGGTTACTTTCTGTGCCTTTGCTGCTCCCTCACTGCATGGACTAAAGTGAAAGTGCCTTCATCCTGTCATACGATTGCTGAATGACACTTAGATTATTTGAGAGCCTTAGTTTGATCACCCTGGTTAGATTTAGGATTTAGATTTCCTTTAATCACGTTAAAGTGGTCCTATCTCTGTCAGCTTTTTATGAAACTTGGGGGTTTTGGTGTTTTTGTTTGTTTCGTTGGGGTTTTTTTTAGCACTAAGATACATTTCTCTAGAGTATTAACTTTAAAAAATTTCATATGGACTTTACTGAACTGAATACACTGATAACCACACCTGAGAACTGCTTACTTAGGGGTCACCTGATGATCCTGGCCAGACAGCAAGTTGAACATCAGCCAGCGATGTGCCCTTGCCACTAAGAAGGTGAATGGTAGCCTTGGATGCATTAGACAAAGCATTGCCAGCAGGTTAAGGGTAGTGATCCTTCCCTTCTACTTAGCACTTGCAAGACCAAACCTTGAATGCTGGGTCCCGTTCTGGGCTTCCCAGCACAAGAGAAATGTGGACAGATTGGAAAGAGTCCAATGAAAGGCTGTGAAGGTGATTAAAGGGCTGAATCATTTCTTAAATGAAGAAAGGCTGAGAGAGCTGGGGCTGTTCAGCCTGGAGAAGAGAAGGTCTCATCAATGTGTGTAAATATCAGAAGAGAGGGTATAAAAAGAATAGAGCCAGGCTTTTTCCAGTGCTGCCCAGTGACAGGACAAGAGGCAATGGATACAAACTGGAACACAGGAGGTTCCCTCTGAACATCAGGAAACACTTTTGTACTGTGAGGATGACTGAGCACTGGCGCAGGTTGCTTAGGGAGGTTGTGAAATCTGCATTGTTGGAGATACTCAAAGGCTGCCTAGGTGCCCTCCTGCAAAAGGGGTTTGGGCAAGGTAACCAACAGAGGTTCCTCCCTACCTCAACCATTCTGAGATTCCCTTGGAATATGATTTCTGTGATACTGTTGTGTGTCTGCTTTCCAGCAAGGACCTAGGTGAATTTTTACTCTTGTTGCCCATGTAGACGACTCGGTTTCCTTTCTCCTGCTGTGCCTCCTCTATGTGCTTGTTGCCATATTGATCTTTCAAGTCAGTGTATTATGCCTGTGTCATCCTAAAGAAATTTAAAATATATCTTATCTGAGTATCTGAAAGCTAAAACCTGCCTATATAATACAGTATGCGGGTGTTCAAGTAACTCGGCCCATCGAGTAAACAGAAAACGTATTAGATTTAGGGGTCATCTCTACAACTTTCACTTTCTGGCTGCACCTTGGCTGAAATTTGGGAACTTGTAAGGGACAGTGAGGATACAGGAGGTAGCATAGCAAGCATCTCAGCAATGAGATCAGGCCAAGACTCTTGATGAAATTCTCCAAATTTAGTGAAGTGTTTGAATGGAAGTTGATTATTTTGTGGGAGAATGGGAAGAAAAGGAGTCTTTTTGTAAATTGAATTGCAGTTTTAATGTTGTAAATGTTCCTTCAACAGGGTATTACCAATGGAGCCAGGTTTAAACTCTCTAATGTGCCTGGAACAAGTTACATAGTTGTTGGAGAGCCATTCTTACACCGGAGGAAAAAGGGGCTTTTCTAGTAGCCCCTTTGTTTGGTTCAGTCAACATTTTTGTACAATAAACACTGATATAATCTGATTAACATATGGAACGTGTATGGCAATCCAGAACACTGCCAAATCCACTTATCTGTAACGGTGTGAATAAAGGTGTGTCTGCACAGAGACTTCTGACACAACCGAGGCCTCTGGCTTCCACTGCTTTTGCTCTGTGACCTGTGTAACTATACATTTTAGAAATCATTTCTAACATTATAGAATCATGGAACCAGTTAGGTTAGAAAAGACCCTTAAGATCATTGAGGCTAGCCATTAATCTAACAATATCAAAACCACCACTGAGCCATGTCCTAAGCGCTACATTTGCATGTCTTTTAAGATATCTCCAGGGATGATAACTAAACCACTGCCCTGGAGAGCCTGTTCCAATGCTTGACAACCCTTTTGGTGAAAGATTTTGTCCTGATATCCACCCTAAACCTCCCCTCGCTCAGCTTGGAGCCCTTTCCTCTTGTCCTGTCACTTTGCCCTTGGGCGGTGAGGCTGACCCCAACCTTGCTAAAGTCTCCTTTCACGTAGTTGTAGGGAATGATAAGGTCTCCCCTCAGCCTTCTGTTCTCTAGACTGAATCAACCCCAGCTCCCTTAGTCGGTTCTCCTAACACTTCTTCTCCAGACCCCTCACCAGCTTTCTTGCCTTTCTCTGGACACACTCCAGCACCTTAATGGCCCTCTTGTACTGAGGGGCCCAAAACGGAACACAGTATTTGAGGTGAGGCCTCACCAGTGCCAAGCACAGGGGTATAATCGCTTCCCTAGTCTTGCTGGCTACACTGTTCCTTGTACAGGCTAGCATGCTGTTGGCCTTTTTGGCCACGTGGACACACTGGTGGCTTGCACTCAGTTAGCTGGCCATGGACACCCCCAGGTCCTTTTCTGTGGGGCAGTTTTCCAGCTGCTCTTCCGCAAGCCTGTAGCATTGCGTGGGGTGGCTGGGACCCAAGTGCAGGACCTGAGGCATACTTTTTTGGGATATCTTTATGTAAAGGATTGGCGTTAGGAAGAGGCGGGAATTTGCGTAAGATTTTTGAGTATGCATATGTATAGATAGTTAGATAAAATCCTGTTCACGCAGTGTAGTAGCTTTCATTGATGTATGCTGTCCTTGGCTTCTATATTGCTCCTGTTCTTAAGGTGCAGCTAACTGAAAACCAGACTGTTAAAACTATTACCAGTGGCTGAAGCAGTCTGGTAAAATAAATAAAGATGAAATACAGATGTTGAAATGACAGGTTCTTGATCATGTGATAGGTGGGGTGCGTTTCCCTTCTGCTTTAAATATGTGCTTCTGAGGTAATCATCTTAGATCCTCTTCACAGTGGAGAGAAATAGCTTATTTTATGGTATGATTTATCCAACAGGTACAGCTGCTTTAAAATGAGCAATCCTCTCTTAAGTGTTTGTTTGCATGCATTGTCTATAAAAGAAACCTAGGTGATTAGCTGAGATGCCATCATACAATTCTTTTCAAACTATTTTACTGTGTGTGTGCTCTTCTGAACATTTAGGTGCTTAAAAGTTGTGATTGTGAAGTTGGAACACCTGTTAATTACAGCCACAAACCAACCAACGAGGCAGACAACCAAATGGCAAACACGAATGTGGAGAGAGCAGCAAAGACGTGGCATAAATGTCCCCCAAAAGCTAACAAGAGGATGATTTAAATTTGGGGTTGTGTCTTCAAATCCAATCTGGCTGAAGTAGAAAAGAGCTCGCCGGCTCGTAGAAGCACTCCTCTTAATAACCTGGCTGCATTTACAATTAAATAGATAAATTCCCTTTCCCTGCATTGATTGGAAAGTTGTTTCAAAACCTTGGAGCTTGGATGGTTGGAAGCGTTCTGTAATTTCCAAAATAAATCTGTTCTCCAAGTTCATACTTACTTAGCTTTTTGGCAATATCTTTTTGCTGAGAGATCCCTTTTCCCTCCTTGGTATTTATTTTGGCATATTTCAGAAGCAATATTGTTCACTTTCAGCCTTTGTTTTGCCAAGAAAAATAAGCCAAGCTGGCTGTCTACTCATAAGCTAAACAATGTGGGGGAAGGTAATCCTTAACCATTTCTGCACCTGCTTTACTCTGCATGTCTGTTCAAACATGAGCAGGCAGAATTTTCTCCCTCCCTGTCCTAGATATTTCTGTGCAGGTTTTGGGGCCCTGCTGGATTAGGAGTTTCCTCGGGACCATGGACAACCACAAATGCGAAGTAGTAGACATTAGGATACGTTATGTCTAATGATGGCACTAGTCTTGAGACCGAGGTGAGGAAGCACGTAGTGGCTGTGGTCACAGGAACAAACGGAGGAGCAGGATACACCAGGAGTGTTGACAATATGAATTAAGAGTTAAAAAAACATGCCTGTTAAAAATAGAGACGGGTTTAAAACTGGTTTAGGGTAAACGTTCCTGTGTCAGGAAAGATCTGTTTGTTTGGATAACCCAGTGCGGTTGCAAGTTTGTGTTGAACTAAAAAAGCTCACTATCTGCTTTAAATACCAGTGTATGTATCTGTTTGTAGTGCCACTCATTTTTCACCTCCTTTAAGAGAGTTTAGTGTTTCCATCAATTGAATATGTATGCAGCCTGGTGTTGCTGAGTTGCTGGCTAATAATAGAACCTCAGATGGGTGCGTGTGGGAGAGATGACAAGGAGCGGCCTCCCAGAGGCGTCGCCCAATTCTGCGGCCCCGCGCTGGTGTGCGGAAGGTGCACGTTGCAGCGCCTGCTGCTCCGGGAGACAGCTGCCGGGGTGAATTCCTCTTTCTGTGGTAACGCCACCTTTCATTTTATTAATGCAAATTAATCACTCGCAGTTTATGTCCCTTCAGATGGCTACTGTTTCTAATTTACATGAAAACATCTAGGCTTACGCTTGCCAGCGCTGTGCTGCCTTGGTAATTACTCAGGTACTTGAGGCAGATTCTCGTCAGTTCTTCGAATTGAGTCATAGGGAACTACAAACTTTGCAGTTTCTTTAGTCTTTTTGTTAAACATTTTATTAATATTTCCATTGGTTTTAGTGGCATACATTATGGTAATTTGCTGGAAGTGTGTTATTTCTGTATGTTCTTCCTAAGGGGTTTTGAATTCTAATATGCTTTACAGAATATCAGAACAAAAAATATAACGATAAAAATACTTAAAGCAAATAGTTGTTCTTCGTACTGAGATTTGTTTTCATGATCGTGTATTTCCCGAGGCAGGCTTTGAATCTCAAGGTCTTGTTGTGTGTCCGCCTGGTCCCCTCCTTTCCCTTCTCCTGCACCCAGGATATTCCTCAGGCTTTTTGGAGGGGCTCTGGTACCTCCTACCCTCACCCTTCCGCAATCAGCCTCAGTCCTCAATTAATCTGATTCTGCTAAAGTTTGAGCTGAAGCCATAGCTTGATGTATACCCTAAACACAGTGTGCTGACACTGTAGCTTAGAAAAAAGTCACCATCTCCATCCTGCCCCTGCTCTTGCCCAAGTGTTGGTTTAGCAATCTAGTTTGTAATTTAGCTGCTTCCTGCGCCTTTACTCTGCCCAAGACAAAAAGGAAAAAAAAAAAAAGTAATCCTCGGGCTAATTCCCTGATCACTTGGTTGGGTGAGAGGGAATGGCAGTGTGAGCTTGGCTTCGTGGAGGGAGGGACTGGAGTTTTCTGCCTGTGGGATGCTGGCTTTACTGTTTGGAACAGGCCAGTTTACAGCCATCGCATCCACATGTATCTTTTGCTGACGGGAGCCTTGCTGAGAGAAGCAGAGCAGTGAGCTGTCGATGGGCATCTCTGTGTGCATCCCATTGTGATCTGCTCCCCTCCTGCAACCCACTAAATGATTCCAACTCGAACCATCTCCTATGATTCTATGAATGGTTAAGGCGTGTTTTTCCCCGCTGAATTTTGCTTGATTCCAGACTGTTGTCACATCTTACTGGTGACTTCAGATGCGGTGCAAATACTAGTAAAAAGGAAATGTCTAGGGAACGAGGCAGTGCTTTCTGTCTGTGTGTGGTGGACAGCCAGCTCAGCGCCCTCTCTGCCACAGAGGGTGCTGGTCTGAACAGAGTATTTGTTTTCTGTGTCTCGGTTCCACAAAGCAAAATGTGATTGTTTCTGGAGATAGGCTAGGAAGCCCTAAACTCACACTGCTCCAGAATTGCTTGTATCTACCCAAACAGCGGTGTTCACATGCCTGTGTGCTGCTGGGGACTCTGAAGCAAGGGGAAATAAGGAAATAAGGGGCAAGCTTGTGGGTTTCTTTATTTTTTTATTTTTTTTTTTTGCTTGTGTTCTTCCAGCATAGCTCTTCCTTGTTTGATGCAAGAACGCTCTTAAAAGTAAACACTTTCCTCTGAGTAGCCTTTGTTTTGACCATTTTATTTAAAACTCTCCTCTCCTTTCATTCCTAAAAAGTTGAGTTTTATGGGTAATGTGCATGTTTTGCAAGGAACCGTAACATACGCAGTTCACAGTAGGAAGCTATTTACTTTCTTAAAATGTAGAGGAGAGAGTGTAGCTTTTCAACAGATTTCAGCCATTGAAAGTAAATTTTTATATTTCTCTATCTCCCTCCAGGATCTCAAGTAGCAGGATGGAAGAACTCTAACTGACAGAGGGATAGACAGCCTGCCCTTTCAGCATGGAGACCGTTCCGGTTGACGGAGAACTTGATAAAAATTCAGTGAGTAACTTGACTGTGACTTTATATAATCAGATGAATGTGAAGGTGCCTTTGCAGGCAAGAGATTTAAACAGCTTGAATCTGTTCTAGTTCGCTTTGAATAGGTACTTTTCTGGTGAATGCATGTGGATTATCGTGTAGTATCACCCACCATTTCCTAGATTCTCATGGCAAGAGAGTTGGATGTCAAGAAACATTTTGTTCGTGGATTTAATCCTTGGTGTCTCCGAGTCTGAAAAGAAAAAAATATTCCTCCTAGTGTTTTTAATTGGTGCTTTACTAGTTAGTGACTGTGGATAAAAGAAAAAGTAATGTATTTCTTGGTGGAATGAGGAGTAGAAAAGGTGGGAGGAATGATAATTATATATTAACAGAGCAATTTCAGGTGTAAGAGTTGCTAATTTGTGCTGATTATAAAATTTCCGAAGTAGTGAAAATATGAGCTCTTTCTTTCTAAGGATAAGTTAAAAACAGGAAGGGCTAGTGAGTACTATGACACTTAATCATCATCATCATGTTGAAATTATTTAAGAATTTAATTTTTCCACTTAATTTATTGTGTTATTTCGAAGCACTCTAATAGCTGAAGCAGGAAATGTTTTTTAGTTTCCAGAGCTGTTTTCTGATACGAAGCACTGCCTCCCAAAGGCAAAGTAGGACATCTTTTCTGTAACTGAGGTGAAGCTCAAATTTTAACACCACATTAGTGACAAACTTTATTTGTGATGATTCAACTATTACACAGAGCTATTAACTTGATCCAAGTGTTTTATTACTGTTTTTATCTTAAATGATGAATTTGGAGACAATCTGTTTTGCAGAAGAAAATCCTTGTTTGGTTTTTTTTCTGTAATAAACAAGTTGATTGATTTGTTGCGGAGCCATTGCATCTATATCCCAGTCGCAACATGCTCTGAGTATCACCGGTCAGCTGTGCACTGGGAAAGTAAAAAAAAAAAATAAAAAAATCCTGTCAGATGAGTTACTGTGCTTTCTGTTTCCTAAAATGGAAAAAGAAAGTGCCAGTTTACAAAAAAAATTCAAAGTAACTTGAAATGTGCTAGTTTTCTTTTTGTGACATGCCTTCGCAGTAGCATGTCTTTAAGAAGGTATCTTGAAATGCGGATCTGTTTGTTTTATCAAGTTTGCTTCAGAAGGATGTGAAGTGTAGGGATGGATTTGCCTTTTACCCTGTGTGCTTATGCGCCTGAAGCATCATCTCAGAATAATTTATTTTCGACTGATGATATACAGTTATTCGCTACTTTAAGCATATCTTACCAAAATACCATTTACTGGAGTAATTGTCTATCTTAATTGCAGTTACAATGTGAAGTTTTATGTGTTGCACCATAGCTGTTAAAAGCATTTTGAAAGCTTATCTGTGAGTCTAATGCACTTGGTCTGATATACACTATAGTAAAAAACTGAAAATGAAATATTAAAAAAAAAGCATGTATTTTAAGATAAATTGGACCCAATAATTTTGAGTGTATGAAAATCCTGACATTTCCCAGAATTTTTAAAAGTAATGTCTGAGATTTTTCTGTATACCAGACTTTTAGCTGCAATCTGATTTTATTTATTTATTTATTTATTTGGTTCCACTTGTCTGATTAAAATTAATGAAATCCATGAGTTGCAAACATGCATGAACATTTAGCTACAGGGTTTAAGTCCTTTGGGGGTTTTCTAGGAGGTACCTGAAAAAGGCCTTTTTCAAGGTGTCAGCTTTCTGATGTGTTTTTTAGTTTGTGTGTTAAAGGAAAACAGAGGTGATCACAGAACTCAGTGTTGTGGGCTTTTCTTTCTTTTCAGTCTAGGGGGAAAAGCCTTATGTGAAGCCCTTCTCCTGTCTAATAATGCAGTTGCTATTACTGTATCTGAATGCAAATGTTAAGACAGCTCAGCAAACTATTTTTGTAGTCTGGCACCATTAAATCAACACAGAATACTAGATGCTTTGGTTTGAGTTCTTGTTTGAGAAAAGTTTTTGCCTATTTTTCTATAAAATAATAAAATAATAATTTAATTTCTACAGGCTTCACTGGTCCACAACTGAGAACTTTACATGGGAATGTCTGGTGTAAAACATTCTTTTTCTAATTTTTTTTAGACACTTTTCTAATCAGCTCTAATTTTTACCAAAACACATATTTTGTAACTATGTTGCCTTTGATATAACTCGTACTGTCAGCCCTTGCTATTTAAATACATCAGCAGACATAAAAGTACTTTTTCTTTTCCCTTGAAGCACAGACTAGAGATCCTGTTTACTGATCAGCTTTGCAGGTTGGGTTAGTGGTCCTGAATTTTAATGTAAAATGGTTATTCTCAGTGATTTACACATATTAGAGACTGCCTTCAGGAAAAGTCTGTCTTCAGCAGGGTGAAAACTCTAACTTGTCTTTCAAACATTTAAACTCTGTTAAGAATTTAACTGTAGGTTTAGCTGTAAATCTAGGATGTATTTTTTTAAAAAAAACTTACCTTTTTTAGTGTGTGGTTGAGATATGGCATGTTTTCGCTTTTACCCTAATCTGCAACAGGGAAAGGATTTTATTTCATAGGACAAGTTGGCAGATAAAATTTTAGGTTTAGTAACAGTTATTACAAGCTTTATTTCTGAGAAAATGTCTAAAAATAAAACTATACTGAAGCATAGAGCTACTTTTTTATGAAAACAGAACTGTGACTGCTGATTTATGTGACTCTTTATATTGCTGGTTTTATTCCTTAGTCTTAATCTAAAACTTCACTGGGAGGAGGGCTAGGTTTTGTATGTTTGGGTAGCAACAATTTTAACTAAATGTGCCTCAGCAAAAGCTAAATCAATTGTGTAGCGTTGAGAACCTCCCTTGTTGAGGGACTTGATCTGTAATCTCATCAAAGTCCTCCATTAAAAAAATGTGAAAAATAAGTGTAGGCTGTGCCTGTGGAATTAGGTGTATGTTTCTCTTAATTTTATATATTTAGAATAAAAATTGTGGGATGTGATGGACAGGAATGCCCTGAGGGCGTTCTTTTCGGAGAAAACACTGAAGTAGTAAAACTGTCACGTTTTGTTCCTTTAGGGGTTTAAATCCCCGATCTGCAGTGATAGGAATTGCAGATAGGCTACTGAAAAATGAATTTGTCTGAAATAGCCAAATTTCAGTACCTTAACATCTTGTATCGATATTTAGAAATCTCTATTCTGCGGCTTTTAGGTAAATACACAGGCCCAAATAATACTTCTAATGGAGAGGGAGGTTGACCAGCAACGGAGGCAGTTTGGTGTGTAAACAGAATGTCTGTTGGAGAAGATCAGGGACAGAGTTAGGCAGGCTTGTGTTTCAGCCTCTGGCGTAGGAGCTGTTTGTACCAGTTCATAGGATTAACCATGCAATGCTAAAATATTTACATAAAAAGCCCCTGCATCGTCTCGGGTGACGGGTTGCCCTGCTCTGTGGTGTCATGTTGTATCTTGGTCAGGGCTGCTGGAGAGGCAGGCAGTGAGACAGGACCTGCTGCCGTGCTTTTTCACTCCCTTTCTTCGACCCGTAAGTACGCTCTGCGAGTGAACGTGCTGCCTGAGTCTCAGAAACTTCTGATCCCCTATGTCTGTCAACAATTTCTTTTTCCAGGTCTCTTCTCTGGTTTCCTGACCTCCAGCGTGAAATAAAGCAGACCACTGCTGAATAGTGGTGTTCCCAGTCCTCTAGCTGGTTGCTGGATCCCTGTAGAGTTATGGCAGACTCCTTTATCTTGCTCCCTTGTCAGTCACTGTTGCCTTGAATCTAAAACCGGTGTAGGGTAATACAGTTGTAGTCAGAACGCCAGTTGTTTTCTACTCTGCAGTAGGTTACTTGTACATTGAAATGAAGCAAACCATTGAATTCTTGACTGCATTTCATGTACTAGTACCTAAACTTGCCTGGTAAGTTCATGGGTTCCGTTAGCCCTGTTTCACTCCTTGACGTAAATTTAGTCTCAGACCGGGACAGGAGGATTTTTAACCAAATGCACTTAATGATTTATTTCAGCTTCTCTTGTTTAATCAAATCCTTTTCCAGAAAATGCATAGTTATGAAAGAAGGGTTCCCTCGCTTTTCCAGTAGTGTGTACTGCAATTGTAGTATTCTCATTGCAGAACTTCACATTTGCACATTGCTTTTTCAATTTAACACTTTTAGGCATCTGTGAGGGATAGAAATCTGTGTTAGGAGTGTAAGACAAGAATCCTGCTTCCTAAGATTTTTATTTTTCTTTTTCACGTTTCCTGCTGTTTAGTCCTGCTGACAGACAGGCAAGATTGGATCCTCTTTAAAGCAGGGCAAAGATTTCTCTCCTTTATGGAGCAGAAGCTTTTTGTTTGGAATATAGAAGATACAGCATGTTTTGGGTTTATTTATTTATTTTTTTTTAAAGGAGGACAGGTTCGTGCTGATCAGTTTGTTTCTTTTCTCCTCCTTTTCTGTTATTCGTAGGTTTCAAAGGCAGTAAATCCTTTAATACATAGGTGGAACTTACCTTACATCTGCACATGGCTGAGCACAGTGGGATCTTAGCCTCAGTTGTGGGCTTAGGTAGCAATATAGATTTATAAAATATTCCAGATCAAATGTCAGAAAGGAGTACAGACTATTACTATGTAATTAATTTCCTGTAGTAGCTATATTTGATGCATTCAGTGCGACAGAGATAATTTTTTTATACAACTCGATTCTTTGGAAACACTTTGATATAGATTGTCCTCTTAAATTTAAAACTGCCCTGCTTGTCTTGCATCCTAAGCAAATTAATATGTTACCTGTGTGTTTGTAGATGAACCGAATCTGTGGCTTTGCAGTTCGTGTTTGTGTGCAAAAGGAGTTAGGCTTAGATCTAGCATTAGTGGGTGCTTGCACATTACTGGTTGTTTAAAAGTTTTTGTCTTTCCAAAATACCTGTCTGAAAGTGCTGCAGTTTTGGAAACAAATACTGTGAGCTTGTCTTCTGAAAACATCCCAGCTAAAAATTTCTTAAAATATATAGTGTGTCAAGTCATAGGAGTGCTAAATTGCTGATGGAGAGATTCCACTCAGAATTAGCAGTTGGGGCAGTTGCTGTTTACTAACCGTATACAACAATGGCTTCTAATAACAGCTGCTCTGTAAGCATATTTGTCAGTTTTGTTGCTCCAGCTTTTCAAAACTGAGTCTCTTGAGGTCTTGCCTTCGGTATTGAGGTGCATGTTGTATTTTAGTCATGAACTAACACTGTTTTCATTGTCCTTCTTCTTTCCCACTGCTGCTGCTTTTGTGCACTTGCTTCTTCCTGGCCTGGATTTTTTTGTTTGCTGTTCTTCGTTCTTCAATTGTATGTGTGCACAGCATCATGGTGATAACAGAGACTCTCATGGACCATCAAGTAAGTGACTCCCCTCTCCTACAGTATGTTTGCACATATGTTCATGATAGCATGTATTTTTGCATATAGGCCGTTGGGCTAAATACTAGGTTTTCTTCTGTGACTGAATAGCTGAAGTACCACGAAAATATACTGTTGGAAAAGTATTTTACCTGGCATACTACTCATCTAAATGTTTCCTTGCATTAGCCTTTTTTGTTTTGTTTTGTTTGTTTTTAGTGGGAAAACTTTACTCTTCACTTCTTCCAGTCATGGCTAGAAAAAAAAAAATCTTCTAAGTTACTTACCTGGACAAGACAAAAATTTATTTACCAGTTTGAAATTAAACCTTCAAATTTTATTGTAGTATCGACACTAAAGATGTGAAAATAACAGTTCAGAAACAGTTTTATGTTTGAGCTTGTCTGTTTATAGTGCTATACAGTTCACTTAATTTCTGAAGATGTAAATTTATTGAAATTAACAGGTGTTTGTAGTGTAATACTCAAATAAGGATTGGACCTGGTGTGGTGATAGGGAAAACGTCTGTGTGTATATGTTTGTGCATGCATGCAGCAAAGACTTGGTAGGGCTATTGGTTCATGGGCGTTACTATGATCCTGTGATTGGCAGAATAATTTTGCCTGGGATTAAGAGTTTGCATGTGAGGGGAAGGGAAAGATTCAGGTACAAGTTCTTTTTCTTGTTGTTGAGAAATCTGTGTAGAAGCCATAGTCTCAGCTGATATTGATTGTTATAGACATTCAAAAATAATACAGAATTGAATATAATAAACCTTTTCCTATATCAGATGTCCTTGTGCTGTTTTCAAGAGTGTGGGCACTTTCACATACTCATTATAGAAACAGAAGTGCTGGGATTCTGCCACTTCAGATATATATATTTTTTTCATAGCCTTATCTGATGAAATAAATTGGCTGCAAAGACCCCAATTTGTGTTTCTTCTGGTGCATGAATCTTACTGACAAACTATGTATTAGTAATTTGGTGGCTAGTATAAGGAAATTAAATAAAGTATGTATTATCAACTCTAATAGTTCTCTTGGTATTGAAATTTACCCTCCAAGTTGTTGCAAGGAGGCTTTGATATTTACTAAATGATGTTTCTTCTCTAAAATAGTCCTCTGCTCATATCCAGGGAGATAGATAATAGGGATTTAAACTCAGTCAGGTAAAGGAGGGGATGAACAGAGATTTTTCTTTTGGATGAGTGCTCTGAAATCAGAGTGAAAGTGTGAAAATAAATTGCCACTTTGAGGCCTTTGGAGGGAATGGTTGACAATGCTAATGTATGTGGTCTGACATGTTGAGCATATGCCTACCAAATCTGTCTTTCAAGTTGTGGAGATGGCACGAGAAACCTAAGAACTAAAATCAAAGAGTTCTTTGGTTTGGAAGGGATTTTTAAAGATCATCTAGTCCAACCCCCCTGTTGTGAGGAGGGACATCTTCCACTGGATCAGGTTGCTCAAATCCCATCTAGCCTGAAATTGAATGTTTCCATGGATGGGCATCCAAAGCTTCTCTGGGCCATCTGTTCTATTGCCTCTCTACCCTCATTGTAAAAAATTTCTTTCCTATGTCCAATCTAAATCCAGCCTCTTTCAGTTTAAAACGGTTGCCTCTTGTCCTGTCACTACAGGCCTTAGTAAAAAATCTTTCTCCGCCTTTCTTATAACCCTGCTTATATATATTGAAAGGCTGCTATCTACTTGGAGATTTCTTTTCTCCAGGCTGAACAACCCCAACTCTCTCAGCCTGTCTTCATAGGAGAGGTGCTCCAGCCCTCTGATCATTTCTGTACTTAAGGCATTCAACAGCGATGTTTAAAAAAAATAAAAATAATATTTTGGTTATCCCCAGCAAAACTCACTAGAAAGTGTGAGTGCTTTGAAGATTAGTCACACAATCACAGAATGATATGGTGTTGGAAGAGACCTCTGGAGATCATGTAGTCCAACCCCCCTGCCAAAGCAGGTCCTCTTACAGCAGGTTGCACAGGAATGTGTCCAGGAGGGTTTTGAGTGTCTTCAGAGATGGAGACTCCACCACCTCTCTGGGCAGCCTGTTCCACTGCTCTGCCACCCTCAAAGTGAAGAAGTTCCTCTTCATGTTTAGATGGAATTTCTTATGTTCATTTGTGCCCATTACCTCTTGTTTCCTCACTGGGCACCACTGAAAAAAGACTGGCTCCATCCTCTTGACACCCACCCTTTAAGTATTTATAGGCGTTGATCAGATCCCCCCTCAGTCTTCTCCAGACTAAAAAGACCCAAGTCCCTCAGCCTTTCCCCATAAGAGAGGTGCTTCAGGCCCCTAATCATCTTGGTAGTCCTCTGTTGTACCCTCTCCAGCAGTTCCTTGTCCTTCTTGAACAGGGGAGCCCAGAACTGGACACAGTACTCCAGATGGTGCCTCACCAGGGCAGAGTAGAGGGGGAGGAGAACCTCCCTCGACTTGCTGGTCACGTTCTTCCTGATGTACCCCAGGATGCCATTGGCCTTCTTGGCCACAGGGGCACATTGCTGGCTTATGGTCCTCCTGTTGTCCACCAGGATTCACGGGTCTTTTTCCTCAGAACTGCTCTCCAGCAGGTCAGCCCCCAATCTGTACTGGTGCATGGGGTTATTCCTCCCCAGGTGCAGCACCCTACACTTGCCCTTGTTGAATTTCATCAGGTTCCTCTCTGCCCAGCTCTCCAGCCTGTCTAGCTCTCACTGGATGGCGGCACAGCCTTCTGGTGTGTCAGACACCCCTCCCAGTTTTGTATCATCTGCAAATTTCCTGAGGGTACATTCCATCCCTTCATCCAGGTCATTGATGAATATATTGAAGAGGACTAGACACAGTACTGACCCCTGGGAAGCACCACTTGTTATGGATGTTCAAGGTACAGATTTGCTGTGTGCACCTTAAGGAAATTTACAGACACCATAAAGAGGATGGCTGACCAGGTGATCTTACAAATAGCTGGAAGACATCAATCAAGTCTTTCAGATTGACAAGATCCAAGGAGAGTAAATCTTCTGCTTTAAACCTTTCCCTTGACAAAGTCTGTATGTGATCTTGTTTCTTCTGATGTACGTACAGACATTCATCTTAGCTTTCTGGGATTGTGGCCCAGCTTGATCTGGGAAGCTGTTTCCTGGGCTGGCTGTCCTGTGGCTTGTTACACCAAGAACAATCCCAAAAGTGGTGGAGAAAGCAGGATTTCAGACGTTAGATACAGCTCAGTGCTGTATCTGTATTCAGTGACAGCCTTTCCTACATCCTCCTAGTTTTTGTTTTCATTTCTGCCTCGTGTCTTATACCAGTCTGGTTGGCTCCTTTCTGCTCCCCTGTCCAAAGGAAATCTCTGGTTTGAAATCCTCATTTTCAAGAACAAAAAAATTTGCAAGACAGCATTTGAATACCAGTTCCATAAATAGCAGTGAGGTTGTTAATATAAATCTATGCACAAGCACGTAACATCGTTGAATGAGCGTCCATTTTCTGTTTCAGCCGCGGTAACAAACAGTGATGAATCACAGCTTTTAACTCCAGGAAAAATGAGCCAGCGCCAGGGGAAAGAAGCCTATTTTACACCAACCAAAGAGTTACTCCAACCTTCTCTCAGCCCAGGAACTGCCCACAGCCATGGTAAGATAAACCTTTTCTTTTTTTCTTTTTTTTTTCTTTTTTCTTTTTTTTTTTAACAGAACCATTAAAGAACTTAAATGTCGAAATTAATTATCTGTTACGAATGTTGGTTCAAAAACGCGGTCTTTCACCATAAAGAGGTAAGGAAGAAAGCATATTGAAATATTGTATGTAACCCGTTGTATCCTTATGTGTTAATCAGAAAGAGAAAGACATGCATTACATGGTGCAGTAGTTCATAAAAGCATGTTTGATGTGTGGGAGAACAGTCCACCTGATGGTAAATCACTACCTGTGTGTAATCCTGTAACCGATGATCGTGTATTTAAGTTGTTGTCCTGGTCCTGTGTCTCCACACAGCAGTGTTATGATGCACCACCTACGCCTGGAACTGTTGTGGAAAGATCTTTTAATAATTGCTTCTACTGAAAAATCCATCTCTTTAGGAAAGGGGAAAAAAATTATCTCAGCACTACTTTTTGACAGCTTCCAAACTGTCCTGTCCTTCTGCCTTGCTAAATCTGTTGGAAACAAACTCTGAGTGGATCCACGTGAACTGATTGGATGCAAAATGAAACTTGTCAGTAGACCTGACGTGTTGATAGTCTGTTCAAGGAAAAAAACCAAACAAAAAACCCCAAAAGCCAAAATAAAAAACAAGCCTAATGTTTATTTGTATTTGAAACTGCTTGTGTTGTCCTACTGTCTAGGATATCATTAGACATGTTCGTTATGGTGTGTGGAGTCTTTAGTGAAAATTTCAGGCTTTTTACATTAATATTCTCTTTACTTTTACTCTTGGCAGCCATGCCAGTCATCTGTGCTTTCTTTAGCTCCTGCTAGGAGTAGTTTGAGATTTATTTTTTGGCATCAGCCTCGCTAACTCCAATAATTTGCTTTGTGAATGTTACGATATTAGTACATCAGAGTAATAAAGGCAGTTTCTCAGGTAGCTTTGAATCATTTGCTTGATTTCCCATTCAGTGCCATTCAGATAAAAACTCAAAAACTTTGAAACCAAAAATAGTTGTTGCCATGTTGAATCTGGCAGTCTTTTAGTGAATTTTAAAAAACAGTATTGTAATAGTTTCAGTGCTACTCACATACAGCTCTAAAAACTGCTGTTATCTCACTGGAACAGCACTTGATGTTCTGTGTTTAGTCTCAAATTATTCTCTGTAGAATATACACATACAACTTACTTGTAATTTTGATTGGGTTTTGGTTATTCTCTCTACTGTGTTGTACCCCTTATTAGACAAATGTGTAGTTATATAAATACTTGAATATTATAGTACAGTCTTCCTTTTAATGTTGCTCTTCCCACTAATTAATAAAGGCAAACTGTTGTGCTTTTTCAAGGGCTTTCACTCATAGGAAAGGCTTGAAAGGCACTAAGACTAGATTATGTTATGTCAGACTCCTTGCAGTTATTAAATCTTATCTTCTGCTTTTTTCCCCTCTGATTATTTCTAGGCTTATATTTTAAGCTCGTTAAAGTTATCTGTGTCTTTTTTAGCATCAGTCATCGCTGACTTAGTCTTCCAGGACCATTAGCAGCAATGAGGCTGTGGTTTCATGAACCAATGAATTTGGCTTGCAGTCAGTTTCCGTAGCGAAAAGATATAATATAGGCTCGACTTCAGTCACTTAATTACTAACTTCCAGCCTGTCTGCAACTCAGGAAGTGTAGATTTGATTTTTATGGAGGTGGTTGACCCACATTTAGAGATGGGTAGTTATTCTGTGGTAGTTTTTCCTACAGCAAAATGGCTGTGCTGGTGACAATGTGAGCTTATTGCATAGTGAAAAAGGAATGCTGTGCAAACCTGCAAAATATGAAGTAGAACAGAGTTCAAAGTGATGGAATACTTGAGGCTGACTGTTGTAACTGAAATCCAGTTAACTGAAATTCAATTATAAAGGTCTTTACAATGTACCTGTAGTATTATATGATGAAAATATGCAGAAATTTAAGAAATGTTTAGAAATTTACTGTGAACTTTTAGATACTTTTAGTCACTGCACCTGAATTCTTGGGAGATGGGTAATGTAAATAAGCAATTCAAAAGTGTGCTAGGGGCACAATAAAAAAGAATTGAAAAAGAAAATGTATGATACACTCTACAAAGAACTGATTAAGTGTATATAAAGGGGACCTGTGACATGGATACTTGGCTTTTGCTGCTGGACAGTTAGATGTTGTTGGATGCTATTTGGCCACCATTATCTTGGTTATGTTTCCTGCTGCCAGAGTGAAAGAGCCTGTGTGAGAAAGCCAGTTTTGTATAGAGCTTGTGGCTGAAAATAAGTGAGTTGGAATGAAGTGAAACGTGTGAAGAGGCAGTTTTTGGAGCAACCAGCACTTTGGTGTTAGTGAGGAGCCACTACCATTGATGCCAGATTCTTTGGCTGGCTGGCCAGCAGCAGTCAAGGGAAAGGCTCAGTGCCCATTTCTTGGAAAATCTGCTGAAAGAAGCTTAATTTGTGTCTTCTGCTTGTGTTTGAAGTAAGATTCTAATTACAAGTATTACAAATATGATTAAAAGTAGGTGAGAACTTGAGTCTTAATATGAGGGAATGCAGCTAAACATTTAACATCTTTTTTGGCCATTGACTTCCTGTTTGGAACTAAGGGTGAACCATGTAACATGTCAGTGTGAAGCTGTAAGTATTTCACTATTTTAAGTGCCTCTGTGTATAAGTACTGGGTTTTAATTTATGTGACCATAGCTTTGGATCTCAGAAAACTTCTGTTTTCCTGTACTTGGTTTCTGAGTTTTAAACATGATTTCTTTCTTCCTCGTTCCTTTCACTCTTGTGAGATGGAACTTAGTAAACCGTCTGAGCCAGAGATGGGGATTTTCCTGTAGGAGTCCAGTACAGGTCTGGTTTATGAATGTAGAGTAAAGTTTGATCTGGCAGCATTGTATAGTGATTGTTTAGAAAAAGTGTATTTACACTGTCATTGTTCTGCATAATGTTTGAAGGAAGACATTGAGAGATTGCACCTTCTTATTTTACATAGTCTTTTTAAGATTCTTGAAGATACGCTGTCCTGTACGCTGAAGAGTACCTTTTAGGCTACAGACTGGCCTTGAAAGGTGTGGAGGTCGGACTCGCTTCCATAGAAAGCTCCAGTAGGGTTGTTTATTAGAAAAACTGATGGTGGGGATTAAGCTTGTTCATTATGCTTACCAGTTTATGTAGCCAGTTCAGAATTTTAGTGTTGAAAGGCTAACTCAACGGTGTATAGTGCTGTTCCCAAGATGGACTTGTTGTTTTAATTACTGCAGACTTAATTTATTTGTGCCTTGCCCATCTTTAGTGAATGAGAGGGTCAGAATAAGCCAATTCTGATCATAACACTGCAAGTACAACTTTTTCTGTGAAATAAGTTCATTGAGCCTCCATATGTCAGCGGCTTTAAGTTGGAGAATGCCAAAAATCCAAGTGCCATCTAGGGCAAAAGGCAGTAATGCTTGGATGTGTTGAGGTTCAAGAGACATCAAAGCAAACCTAAAAATTAGCTTTTTGCATCCACAGTGTGCAAGAAAGGGCTTCATAGAGGTACAAAGTTGAGTTAACCAGACAAGCTTTCACGTTTTGTGTGGTGCCACCATTTCTAGAAAGCCAGAAGTGCTACTTTTCATGGGAGCTCTAAGCTCAACCCTGCAAAGGAAAGCGTTCCAATTATGGAGCTTCTCAGCACTGTAACTCAGGAACTGATTTTGAAAGTGACCTTGAGCCAGTTTCACATTGAGTTGTCTTGAAAACTTTTACTGGTTTTCCTCTTTTCATTGTACATTTAAGAAAGCAGTTTCTAGAGTCCCACTCAACAGCTCACTCAAACGAATTACTTCTCTTCTTGAATAATGATGTAAAATGATCAAACAGTGATAAAAGATTTGGCAACAATTTGCAAGATCGAACTTCCTGAAGGAAATCTTTTTTTTTTCCCCACATAGAGTCTTTAATTCTAACTTTTGAAATCTTTAATTATTCGTTTCATAACATCTGCCAGTGACAATGACAAGGTAGTCCTGTCCCTAACTTGTTAGTGCTGCGTATTGCGTGTGAATGTTGCCTTCTGGTATGTTGTATGTTCAGATCATTGTTGGTCGTCTTCTGCTTTATCTGGTAGGCAACAAAACCTTCCTACTTCTTCATGCCTTGAACATACTAAATGATCATACTCTGTTTTTTGCTAAACATTTTATTTACAGTTGCCTTTGAATTATTTCAGTCCAATTGCAAAGCCTTTTCATGGAAACTTTAATCGGTTTGGGGAGTTAGCTTTTGCTGTAAAGCTTTGCTTATATTTGTAGGATGGTGTATTTTTAGGTTCTAGTAAAGTGATGTTGCCTTCCCAAGTCACCAGGACTTGTAAGTGTAGTGCATATAGGTGTTAGGACTGCTAAAACATGTTTCAGTGCTAGCAGCTGACACACAGATTGAAAACAATGTCAGTTTAGCTCATTTTCTGTGTTTGCATTCTATAGTTGAAAATGTTATTAACAATTAATGAGCAACCTACTAAACTTTCATCAAGCTTATTTTGGAAATTTTACTTTTTTTTAACATACCTACCTGTGACAAAAAGGAATCATTGACAAAAGAACTGTTTTATTACAGTTAAAAAATGAACATGGAAAATACAGAGTCCAAAACTGCATTTTCAAAAGCTGTAGAGCAGAACTCTGCTTGTGGATGTAAGCTGTTTATGTTGTTACATAAATTCGCCCTGGTAAATTGGATTCTTGTAAATCTTGTTAACTCAGACTTACATCGGGATACTGCTTCATTTATTTGATAAAATTCATTAATATAGAAATAGTGATCACTTGAAACTTATGAAACTTCTGAGTCTCCTCAGAAAGGGATTCCACTATTTTCTGGTTTACAAATATGCTGTTTAAAAATATATCAAAATTTTTTACTAAAACAGCATAAATGCTTAAATAATAATAAGCTGTACTTGGTAAAGAGAGAAATCTAGTTAAGATAGTAATGTTAAAAATTCTGTAATAGGATGTTGGAATATGTCTGACTTCTTACGAGTATTCATATTGTCTGTTTATGGCTTTGTTTAATCAGAGTTTTTGCTGTTGTTCTTTGTCTGCCTTTGAGTGTATGTTACAAAGTATATAGGATTAAATGCTTTTCTAGTTTTTAACTTGCTAGTAACTTGCATATGTGTTTATTTGTTTAGGAGAAAATCTCCAGTTGTATTTTTTAGGAGTGTGCGGAGGTGAAAATCCACATGAAAAAGAATGGAAAATTCCTAACATTCATTATAGAAAGATTTTACGATTTTGTTATTTTTGTGGATTTGAATGAGGACTCTAATTTGCAGATAGCACAAATGAGAGCTTAATCCAAATATAAACAGGAATAAATAGCTGTGGTGCTAGTGTTGACAATATTATATTTAATACTTTAAGTCTGACAACTCGGCAGATGATGCATTGAGATTTTGGTGCTCCAGTTTCTATATTTCATGTGGGTAACAATGACCTGTGCAGACAAGCTTCCTGGCTCGTGAACTTTGCTGCATCAGCCCTGTGTATTTTTCCTGCCTTTGCCCAAAGCATTAATGAGATGCAGATGGGTTGAAAATGTGAGTAGTATCTAAGAAAAGCACGTTAAGATCATGAAGATTGAAACGATATTTTAAAATAATGTAAAACTTTTATCTAAATGAACAGCTTCTTGCTGTCTTTTATTTTTTTAATTTTATTTTTTAAAAGTCAGCTTGTCAAGTAAGGGTAAGCAGTGAAAGTGTGTGCCCAGAAAGAGCTTGAGCTGAGAAAAGAAATGGGGTCTGCCTCTCCTTTCCAGTAGAGTAGTAGCAGTTTTTAATTCAGTGTGCAATATGATGAAAATGTATTCAGTCTCAGAAACAGAAGTAGTTTAGGCACAGGGAGGCGGATTGATAGTGGAAACAGAATTATATGCCTCCCAATAATGATCACAATGAATAGAAAGAAGGAGGTGAAGCTGATTTTGGGGGAGAATAAAGGCATTTTGGGCTGTACTGAGCTTGTACTAAAGGTTGTTTGTTCCAAAGTAAACGTCCAAAGGACATGCTAGGATTTTAATCCATAGGGCACTGCATCTGGGGAGAAAATACAAATGTAACTATTTTTGCATGTGAGAGAAGGTGGAGAGTGAAAAATAGATGTTGTCAAGCAGTAGATCCTAAAGAGCGCTTAGTACTTGCTGAAGGCATGAGATGCTTTTGGAGCCATGACCAGGAAAACACAAGACATGGACATTACTGTCTACCTAAGGCAGTTAACAAGTTAAAGGTGGTTTATTGGAGACTTATATGACTTGCAGCCTTTAAAAAACATTTGTTTCAGGTGTTTGTCTCAATTGACACCAGCAGCAGCGTGTTTTGTTTGACCAAGCAGTAAGAAATGTCTGGAGCTCCCGACTCTCATCGTCCCTGTTCTGGCTCAGTGGTGGTCAGCGTGCAAGAAGCTCTGGAGACATAGCATGGATCTTCTCTTATCACTTGTCAGGGATAGACAGATTCCTGTGGTCCAGTGGAAGGAAAGATACAGCCCATGCCAGTGAACTTGATGCCTTTGCAGAGTATTTAACTCTTCCTGAGACGGGCTGTGGTCCTTTGGCCAGGTGCCTGCCAGGAGATCGTGCAAAACTGTTTGTTCATGCGGGTGCATGAGGCTGATGTAGCAGATGCACGAATTGACCACGGGGGAGGCTGGAATCCCACTGGTAGAACGCTGATTGCTGCTTAAATGCCAGCTCCTGCTTTTCTTTCAGCTAGCACTTTTAGAGAGTTAATATTTCTTTTTGCTAAAGGTATTTGGCATGCAGATGGTGAAATCCTGCCGATCTATCTGGTTCCAAATCAAGCTGTTTCCTGGGTAGTTGGGTTATAGCTAATCTTTGATAATAATTTCTGTTTTCTTCTCCTGTTTCCTTTGCCTTTACTATATGCTCTTAGACAGAATTAGTCATGGAAGTAACTCATGCAGTCATCTGTTTCCCTCCATTATATCTATCCTTTTAATAGAGAAGCTGAAAGAATGGGTAAATAATTTATTATCTTGACACAGTAAGAGCAACATTATGAAGCATGGCATGGTATTTTATCTAACTTCACCTTTCCATAAGACTTTCTCACACTCTCAGAGCTAAACAAGAAACCTCTAGTGGGCTTGTTGAGGCTCTCAAACAAGTTCAGTTTTTCAGCAATTCCACATTAACAGTAACTACTGCTTTTGAAGTCAGGTACTTTCTCTGTAGAGGCAGTGCATCTAATGTCTTAGAAAAATGTTAATGCTTTTGCTTTCTCCTGCCACACGGGAATTCTCTCTAAAACCTTGCAAGTGCCCGTGCACTTGGAGAGTCTTGGTCTCTCTTGCTGTATTTTTGGGAGGTGTTTTAATTTGTTTTACTTTGTCTTTTGATGCTGAGGAAGTATTTTGTAATCAGCAGTGTGTACAAGCCATGTGGACTGGTTCTCTAGGTAAGTTCTGGATTAATGTCTTCTGTACTGCTGCAGGGACCCGACCCTAGTGACGTGGGTGGCCACTTTTCAGTTTGTGACAGAGTGCACTTCATGGAGGTGAAGACCCAGTTCTGCAAAATTGTGTGACTTTATGACAAGCAGCTTGTCTCAAACAGGACGGGAGTGAGGTTCTAGTCACAGTAATCAAGAAAGGAGTTTGACCCCTAAGTCATCTGGTTCTAGCTTGTGTTACCAGACTGAATTTCTTGTGAAATGTTTTACGTTCTAAGTGTGCGGTTGGTCTCCTGAGTCCATTATCTTGGCCTCCTGCTGCTGTCTTACTGTAATGCATGCTCTGGCACATTCCTCTCTGCAAGTCATTGTGTGTTTATTAAAACTTGCCATTTCAGAAATGCTACTCCACCCAGTACTTATGGCTTGGGTAAATGGCATGTTCTCCTTTCTTTGTGGGTTACAGCTTTATGAAAGCTTGGGACTGGGTTTGAAAGGCACAGCAGGGCCGATTACTGCGAAACTTCTCCAGCAAGTTTTCTCCATGACAGTCCCTGCAGAGCTGGCCTTCTTCAGCCTGAATAGTGACCTTGAGCATTTCATAAGGGCTGAGATGAAAACTGCTGAAACCTGAGCAGTGAGCAGGCCTATTTACTTTGGGTGGGAGGAGCAGAGCAGGGGTGTTAGCAGCAGGGAGGTGCAGCCAAGTGCAGTTGCCAGCAGGGCACTGGGAGCCCTGGTGTTCATTCATAACCACTCTCAGGCGTGCTTCTGGAATTGCTCCTCAGCAAAACTGCACCCGACTTGGAAGTACCAGAGAACAGAAGAATATCTGGTGAAAGAAACTTGCCACTGTAAACAAATGATACAACTTGTAGCCTCGTGGTTCAGATGTCTTTTTTCTGAATCAAATATTGGTGTGTGAAGGCAAGTATATCTTTAATACCCTTTTTCTTATAACTTTCACTTAAAATCCACATGCAGTAATCAGGTGTTGGATAAAACTCATTTATAGGTATGACAGTCTAGCAGTTTCTTTTGTGTTGTTGTTTTCTGCATGCCACAAAGAGTCTGTGTATACTGCATGTAGAGAATTATTTATGACCTTTTCTATTGCTGGACTGGGGGGAGAATTCTACTGGAAAACGTAACGTTGTTGAGATGTCAGGGCAAATTATTGTCAGACTTGAAAGGCAAGTCTAAAAAGCTTCTGCCTTCTCTGCTGCACCATCAGCTTTCTTTCCTCTTCCTTCTCTCATTAGCTTTCACAAAATTCAGTTTTAAGAAGGTTTTGGGTTTTCCTCTTATACCTCTAAAAGCTATAAGAGGAAAAGGAATTTTTTGTTTTAATTTGCATCACTAGATATACTCTTGGTTATATTATTGCATCATTCTCTATGTATTCATTATTGTAAACTTCTGACATCTATATTAAAAGGATTATTATATTTAAAATTCCTCAGTTGTATAGTTCAGAATATCAGTGATTTGGATTCAATTTCCATAGTTGGAGTTCATAGCTGTACAGTTCAGAGAGGTCTTTTTTCATCAGCCTATAAATGTTTTAAAACTAAAACCAGGCTTTGTCAAAAGTGTTCATGTGCTGTTGGAATTGCATGTCTTCTATTTGCCTTTGTTTCGTATACTGAGGTTTAAATTTGGCTACAGGCAATACCCTGGAAGAATGAAGCACAGGATTATGATTTGTTTTTCAGCCAGCATTTACTGCTGAAGAAGCTCTGATTGAGTAGCTGATATGAGAAATGCATTTTGTCTTTTAGAAAAATATACACAACAGATAAGTTTCCATCTCTTTAGAGCTGTTCAACAGATTGACTGAGAATGGATTCTTTCCCCCCCTGCCCTGAGATAGATGAACTAAATATTGTGGTCATGGTTATTTCTTTTTCCCACTGGTTTAGTTACTATATAAACCAGAGAAATTGGGAGAGTTTTTCTCCCTTTGGAGTGGCATATTTAGTCTAGCGCCTGCATTCATGACATACTGAACTTTTGTTATGAGGAATCTGATTATTTTCATGTACAGGTACTGAGCAGTGCACCCCTGATGCATTTAGGCTAGAGTGCAAACACTTCCCTGTGTAAGCAGGCTTTTCAGCTAGGTGTGATTTCTGCAGGTGGACTTGGCTGTAGTTCTATTTCTGAGTATTTTGAAACCATGTAAGCTTCCAAGCTGTGTATTTTAGTGCTTTTTCTAAGTATGTTAATAATTAATACAATGGAAACTGATATCAAAAGGATAGAAGGCTTCCTAGAATGTTAGTTTAAGGTCATCTAATGAATTATACTAATTGTGATTTTATCAGTAGATTGGCCTATTCTGTCCGAATTGAATTTTGGGGAGGGGAGAAGATGGAACAGGAAATTTTAGAGTTTTTTCATGTCTAATATGTGGTGGCTAATGAAGTGCACCTTCCCATTGTCGTGTACAGAACATGCAAATAAAAGCAATTCCAAGTGTTTAAAAGTACCTGTATGTCCTTTTAGGAATCAAATTTATGGCAAGCCTTTGAAAGGGTTTCTAAGAGGTTTGGGTGCTGAGTCTGTGGAGAGTGGAAACCCCTGTAATACTGCAGGCTGATGCTCAAGAGTTACAGTAAACTTTAGCCTAGAATCACACCATGGAGAAGAATGGTCATTTTTATTAAATGTTACAGATTCCTTTTGATCTAACAGCCTTTCAGTTGAGTGTCAGCTGTCTCTCCAGGAACTTAAACTGCTTTGAAGTAGTTGAAGCAAATGAGCATGCGTACACAAGTGTTAGCAGGCATAATAAATCACAAGGTGTTGAAAAGTTGGAGAATTAGTGAATTTTTACAGCCAAACCATGTAATTAACTGTTTAACCACTGCAGGTTTAGGTGAAATCAGACGATGACTTGATGGAGGGGAGAAAAATAAAAGAGAAAGCTTAAATTAGGTTTGGGGGTTTTTCCCCCCCCTCCTTTGCAGTGGTGAGACAGTCATACTTTGACAAAAGGTGCAGGGTCTGCCTCTGCTCTATAGCTGTTGAGTTAAAGAAGAAGGTACTTGGAATACCCAGCTAACGCCTGCCTTAGTTGGGAGATGGCTTCAGACAGGGGAAATGTAACATTATCTGTATTGAAATTTTTAATTTTGTTTACCCGAAGCTTTCAATTTCACTTCTAAGTGGAGAAAAGGGCATAGGAAGGAGAAATGTGTTCTCATTTACAGTTTGGCTACATGGACAGTATCAAGGGACCCGGAAGGTCACAGAGTGAAATACGGGGAAAACCTTCAGGATTACATTATAGCCTCAAGTCCCTGGACGTCTATCCACTTCTTAGCAAAATGAAGATGATATGGCAGAGAAGGCTGTTGTGTAAGCACATGGTAGGCTGGTAGAGTCTTGACACGGTGGTGGCTCCTGAACCGTCTGGCGCAGCGGCTGGAGGCAGGTGCAGGCAGAGCATTGTGGGTGGCTGGTGGTGGAGCCTCCCGTTAGTCTGTGTGAGCCTGACGTTCCAGTACAGGCCAAGGAAACGTCCTGACAGCGCCGTTGTCAGCAGAGCCTTCCCGGGCAGGGTCACAGCCCTGACTCTGAAACACGAGATAACAGACCCATTAACTGGGCAAGATAGCTCTGTAATGAGAGGATACAGTTCCTCCCGTGCGTTAAGGGCAGTTTTGCTACTGCAGCTTTCTCTTGGTGGTAATTAGAAACAAGAAAATGCATATTCTGAAGAGATTGGGACCAAGGTAGTTTGCTCTGTGTTGCAGTTAAGAAGGCAGATTTGGAGAAGTAATGTGGAGCTGTATTTATGAAACAACAACAACAAAACCAAAAGAAAGCAAGAGGAGAGAAGAAAAAAGTGGTGTTCTCCCTCCCTGCATTTCCTCCTCATTGCCCCACCATTCCACTCCTTAAGTTTGTCAGCTGCTCTTTTCTGTTCCTTCTGGGACATCTGGGTGAGGACTGCCTCAGCTGAGGGAAGTACGAGACACAGTAATGGATAAATGGAGACAGGCCTGAACACAAGATGTCCTCATCCAGTTTCTCCCCCTCCCTGTGCCCAAGTGAATAGAGTTTTTCACTTCTAGTACTAAAGAAGTTAAGATTATGGGTCACACATAATGGTTTCTATTGATGGCTCATATTTGCTTTTTTCACTTACGTCTTTTTTTCCTTGGCCTGTGTTGGGACATTAGTCTGTTATGAGGCATGAAGAAATTTCAGTGATTCATAGGATACTGGAAGCTACTATGTTCCATTACCAGAAAAATCCTTTTCAATGTATGTATCCATAGGTACTAATGCACGTACGCTCTGCACAGTTCAAACCTTTCCATAGGGCTTATAAAATACCTCAGTATTATCCTTGAGTCAATGTGAACTGAAATGACTGAGCTGCAAATAGTAAGTACGCTTCTTTGCATAAGCAGCTGGAGTAAACAGTATTATTTGAGGATTAATCAAATTCATGCTACCTTTGATTGAATTTGTGGGATGTGAGGAGTCCTCTAGTATGGAATAAGGGAGAAAGCCTGTTCCTATTTTCAAGCCAATCCTTAGTGTCTTATTTCTCTCCTTTCCAGCAAACAGAGTAGGTTTTAACATGTATTTTGTCAGAAGTAAAGGTGCGATGGGGAAAACGGGATCAGCAGAGAAGCACCAGCCAGGAATGAAATTCGACATATGCAAGAGGGTGGCCATGCATGCTAGTCATCAGGGCAAAGAAGTAGCCAGTCTAATGAGCAGTGGATGAAGGAGGGCAAGGGAGAGCTTATTTGACTTTATTCTGGTAGGTGTCAGCAAGGGCAGTTTGGATGAGCCGATTTCTATGTTGAAGCAAAATTTTCTGGGATTTTTTTTTTTATAATGTTTAAAATTTAAGTAGGTTAATTTGTTTTATTCATTGCATAAAATATTTGGGGCATTAATAATAAAAAGCTCTTTTTGTGGAGCTTGTTTTGTGCAACTCTTCCAGGAGTCTGGCTGGTTTTTATAGATAAATATGGCAGAGTCTTAGAGAAGAAAAAGCTATCACCTCATCTTTTAAATAAAAATACATGTATATATATTTATAGAAGCCATGACAATCAGCTGATGAAACCTAGTTTAGGGTAAGTGCCTAAAAAAGCCTTTAACATGGCTGTATAACACAAAACTTGAGCTCTCTTTTCAGATTCTCATAGTGCACCACAATATCAAGGAGGGAAGCCACGTAGCTCATGAATTGTGCTGTGTGCAGCATGAATTTGGAACTTGAAAGACTTACAAGAAAAAGAATGGATTTAATGAATCCTTAAAACCTAAATAATCACCACTTGTGTGTGCTTAGAAAGCAGAAAAGAATAGGACCGAAACTGAAATGTAGAAAATGAGATGCCATTCTGCTTTAAGCATCCTAATGGGTTTGACAAGAGGGGTATAGTGTTGCTTGCCTTGCTGCTGATTTGGCAGCCTCTGTCTCTTCACTGCATTTTTCACGTGTGCCCTTCGTTTGTTTCTTTCTTTTTTTTTCTTTTCTTTTTTTTTTTTTTTTTTTTTTTATTTTTCCNTCCAAGAGCTGATGGCCGAAAGCTTGTCCGGAATGCTTCCTTTGGAGGATATAACGAACTCTCTCCTGCTTTACCAGGTTTGTTTCGGTCTTGCATTTCTTAAAATCTACAGAAGAGAATATAATTCCCTCCTCAGATTTTTTTAGCTTGAATGAATATAATGTACTGAGATGTTGGTAGAAATCAGAAGGGACGATGCTTATACGCATTTAGGTAACAGCTCTTTGTATTAGCAGGATTTGCAGGCGAGTAAGTTAGCTTACACCACAGTGAACCTCTCTTTAAAAGACATTTGTGTATCTGGTACTGACTAAAATATTTGTTTTGGTTGCTTGGGCTTTCTTTTATGACTGAAGTTCTGTGATGTGGTTTATAAACACCTCCCTCCCTTTGTAATTTCCACTCCCTTGCACACAATGGACTTGTTTTAAAATAGTACAGCAGAAGGTTTTAATTTAGCTGTAACTACTGCAGATTCTGCATGTTTGTCATCAGTGGTTTGACATAAAGTGACAAGTAGAATGAGTAAGGGCTAACAACATAGCCTTGCTAAAGTCTGTAGTGGAAGATTTTAAACACATTTAACAGCAGAAAGGACTTGAATCCTCTTTTGCTCAGATTTATTGTCTCCTTGTGCACTTCTGATTTAAGTACCTGAATTTCAGCAGTTCACTTCAGGAAACTTCGATGCTTGAAAATGTGTTTACGAGGTCAACCCTTCCTGAAAGGGGACATTGTAGAAATGGCACATTCTTACCAGAATTACCCTGTATGTGTGATTTGTCTTGTGCATGCGCACATACGCACTTTGTTGCATGGTCCCATGGGGGTCAGAAGGCTGGGGAGGGAGGAGGAAGTAAAACAGTTCTTTTTATTGTATGCCTTCTGCAGAATGGCTCACTGAATTTGTAAGCCCTGGCTCTGAAGCCATGGAAAAGGGTTGGGGAAGCCATGGAAAAGGTGGCAGGCTGGCAATTAGGGAGCTTTCTGCATCGTTAGCCAGTGCTGCCTTGCAGAATCACTGGAACAGCATGTTCAGCCTCAGGCAGGTGAGGGCAGTTGCGTTGGACACCACATTTTATTAAACTTCATGTTTTACCCTGGAACATTTCCTTTCACTCTGCTTGCGGAAATGATTAGCCTTCAACCGAGTTTCATTCAAGCTGCTCAGGAAGTAAAGATCTCAAAGCTTGAAAGTGTGGAGTTGGCAACTAGACAGGTCCTCCCTATTTTTAAAATAAATGTGTGTCATCTGGTAACTACTGAAACAAACATGAATTAATTTCCTATTTGCCCTCTTCCTGTGTAGAGTTCTACATTAAAACTGATTGCTGTCCATAAGTTAACAGTGAATGACTTCTTAATACACAGAACAAATGGAAAACCATTTTTAATGAAAAAAATTCAGTGTAAATATAAAAATATTTTATCTCTTGGAATCTTCCATATATCTGAAGAATTTAAACAACGTTAACATGCTGGAAGGTATATTCTTTCAGTTTGACTTAAGCAAGGAGTAGTTATTGCCTGTCTAAAAGATATATATATATATATATATATATATAAGTATATAGTGACAGTGAGAACAATCTTTGGTTATTACTGTTTATTTTATATAGTGTTTGCAAAAGAAAACAAGATCTTTGGTTATTATTGTTTATTTTATATAGTGTTTGCAAAAAGAAAACAAGACCATGAGAAAATATGTCAAAGGACTTTGCTTGCTTTTTTCAGTACTTGAGTTTCAAAATTAATGGAGGAATCTGGAAGTTAATATGGGATTGTATTCTTAAAAGTGGTCGTCAGTAAGCTTTTGAAAACTCAACAGCTAAAAAGGCTATTGTCTCCTGTCTTCAATTCTTTTAAAGGATTTCCCCCCTTTTTTCTGCCATGTTTATTATATAACATCAATTTTGATATCTCCCACTAGGCATAGCTCATAGTTCTTCCAGAAGCATATAGTTTTTCAGCTCAATAACTCTTTTTTTCCCAATTGCAGGTGCACACCAGTAATCGTATCAGGCTGTTCCTTGCTTTTCTTTTGAAGTCAGTAATATTGTTGCTTGACTTGCTTTTTGTAATCTTTTCATGCATTGCATTGCATTGCTTTTCTACTGGTTCTTCTCTTTATTGGGAAAAAGCCTCCAGTGGAGAGTAATTCTTTCTTTTTGGATAAAGTAGATCTGACATTAAAAAGTATCATGCTATTTCTGATATATTTTTTATCAGTTATTCTAATTGCATATGGTATTTGTTGAGAGGTACAAAACCAGTATTTGAGATGTAGGAGATGTTACGTGGTTGGTTTTGGTTTTTCCCTTCCCTCAAGATTGATTGAAGCTTCTAAGGTCACACCATGAACTGTGGCTGACTGCACCGGGCTTGGGATCAGCTTTCAGAGCCCGTGGGGCCTTGATGATGGTAAGACAAGGAAGGTCACAGTGGGAGAAAGTCTG
The DNA here is from genome assembly GCA_013400055.1 of Nycticryphes semicollaris. NCBI lineage: Eukaryota > Metazoa > Chordata > Aves > Charadriiformes > Rostratulidae > Nycticryphes > Nycticryphes semicollaris. The sequence goes on along the minus strand of VXBJ01004427.1, from coordinate 1,874,636 downwards.
TTAAAACACAGTGTTGCTCTGAACACAGTCCCTGATGCCCAGAACTGCTTTAAAGGCTGCAGTGGTGAAACTTGTGTCTAAAATACAATTTATTTATTTATTCATCTTTAAGTTCAAGTGTCTTAAACATTATTGGGGAGCTCAATCTGCAGCTCTGGAGGTTGGTTTAAATGGTATTTACTCTCTGTCTCCTAACTCTGAAGGTTACTTTCAGGATTTTAGGTAGAAAATGATATGCCAATTCAAGAGATTTCATAGAGAGGAAGTTACAGAAAGGGACTACATCTTCCAAGCCTGAAATGTGAGCTCAGGTTATCTTGTTATAGTGTTCCTGATTGAATTACAGAACGGGAAACAATAGGTAAACTAAAATATTAAGCCCCAAACCCCTGCTGGTAAATACTGAAAAACTTGAAACACGTTCTTTTTATTAGACCCTGCCTCTATCCTCTCATTCCCCGGCACTCTTTGCTCCAGACACTGGTTTCAATGACTTTTTGTGGTGCAATTTTCAGTAGCTCTGGGGTGAACAAAACTACAAAAAGAGCAATAACAGAAAGCATCACTTAAAGGAGCTGCTTTCTTGACTTTGCTGTTGTCTTTGTCAGAAGTCCATAGAGAAATTGCTTATTCTTAACTGGTAGCAGGAAGGGAGAAATCAGTATTTCTTATTGTTGATCCTGTGAATATAATTGCTTTGTTGTTTTTCCCTTGATCAAGTGTTTCCATGGCAAAGGCTCCTCAGCTTAGGCCCATATATGGCTTTTTCTGATGTTTCAGTACAAGCTTCCCTGCAGGTATTAGTGTCAACCTGTTCTTGTTAGAAGAAGTAAGACTGCTTATGACATTTGAGGTCTCTCCATCGTAATAGAGGCTCCCTGGAAAATGCATCCTTACAGTGGGTGAGGCTGTGTCTGGACCAGCACCTGAATTATGATTTATTTTCCATGTGTTTCAGCAGATGGGGAGAAAAGCCTTCTGTCTGTATTCTGAGTGAGCTTCTCCCTTCTACAGCCCGGGGGGGTGCTACAAGTAGGATGGTGTGGGATGTGAAGCTGACTGGTTGGGTTTCCTCACAGACCAAGATGGAGCAGTGCAAGGTGTTCCAGGATGTGCAGCACCCTGGCTTGGGTTCAGTAGCCAACCCTTTTGTTTGTGCTGGTGAGAAAAGGCGGCAACAGTGAGTGTGGTGGTGTGTTCATAAACCAGCAAGCATGCACACCTCTCTGGCTCAAGACACTGAGAGCAATTTGGTGGAAATCAGAGAAACACAACTGAACTGTGGCCTTTGTGTGTGATTCTGTGGGACAGAGTAGTTCTTCCTGTTTTCATTTCTGCTTGGTGGTGCCGATGGAAAGCTTTCTTCTGAAACTAAAAGCATACATTTGTTAATAGGGATGTGTGCGTTGGAGAGCAAGTGAATTATAGCTTCTCTTCTCTAAGACCAATCCTGACTTAGCACTTCCTCATTGATTCCCATCACTAGGTCTTCTGTATGTGCCTATAAAAATGAGTAAGAACAGGAAAGCTATTAGAAAATCCCTACGTTACATTTTCAGTGGAACTTGGGTCCTAATAAGGACTTTCTTTTGGGTATGGGAGTGAAGAGAAAACCTCATCACTGTGGTTCAGATGAGTGTTTGAGTGCCTAAGACTGGCATCAAATCTTCTCAGGGAATAAGGCAGGTTTGTCCTCTGAGGTTTGAAGTGACCTTTGTTTTGTTTCAGCACCTGATGACAGGTGCTGTAGGAAATGCACTTTTATATTTGGTGTTACGTAGGAAATGTGGCTTTTGGCCTCTGGATCATGACATGCCTTTTCTTTTTTATTTATTTATTTTTTTTTAATTCCAGATTGCCTTGTACTACAAATGTTCTGCCCATCTAAGCACTTCTTCCCTGTGGTCAAGTAGTCTACTGTATTATAGGTTTCTGTTATTGAACAAACTGATCACAGATGTGTTGGAAGAATTTCAAGAGAAAGTGTTTAATGAACTGTGCATGAAGGGGCTTCTATAAAGACATGTAATGTTTTTGTAAAGGCATGTAAGCTTTACTTTGTGTAAACTTAAAGTGAAAATATCACTGTATTGCAGTATAATAAAAAAAAATCTGATCTTAAAAAAAGATCCCTGAGAAAATGTAATAAATATTAAAAAAACCCAAACAAACCAAAACCAAAAGAGTGGTTATCATACCAAGATTAAAAGGAATCTCGAATTTCTCCTGTAACCTAAGACCAACCTAATGGTTGGTCCGACCAACCTAATGCCTATAATTAGGATAAACCTGAAGACCAACCTAATGCCTATAATGTAGTGAAACTTCCCAAGATGTTGAGAAACATGACAAATAGATGGGAAGCTATTTGTCATGGATTAATAAATCCTCTCTAAGAGTTTGGAGGTATTGGAAGTTGTGGAAGGGTGAATATACTAATTTGAAAGAAAAATAAAAAAATGATCCTACACTGAACAAACTACTCAACATTGCCACAATTAATAAAAATTAATTGTTAATTATTAAAGAAGCTAATAAAAATTATTTTAAAGCTCATAAAGTGTCCCCACACACGCCACTGAAGAATGTGAAATCAAACTGTTTCTCTGATAAATGTTCTTATTGTAGAGATCTGAGTACCAATTTCTGTTTCAAAATTGGGATCATGTTCAAAGGAAAGCTCTGAAGAGCTTTTGCTCTCCCTTGATGCAGTTTATCTGCTGAGATAGTGCCCTCTGGTGGGCTGAAGCCTTAAGGCACCACTGTCGGAGGTATGCAAGGCTTCTCAGCTGTGTGGATTATTCCTGAAATTCATGTATGACTTTGTATTTATCTGCCTTCTGTCTGGAGGGCGTGCAAATGATGCCATTGTCGGTTAAAGCAATTTGTTTTATTCCTGATTGTAAAAGCTTTATGCTACCACCAACCTCTTCAAAGAAGATGGATCATTGGGATGTCCTGTCTCGTAACTAGAGTAGATTAATTTTCCTTAAGAGGATGCTATGTTCTCAGTCTGTGTTCTGTGGCACATAGTAGCTGGGCAGCAGCACCGTTGCCAGTTGTGACCCCCCCCCCCTTTCCATTGCTACACATAGACAGGCTACAGCC
>VXBJ01004427.1:1819219-1867002 GCA_013400055.1 Nycticryphes semicollaris | reverse complement strand
TTTTTTTTTTTTCCTTGGGGTTTGGTTATTTTTTGTTGTGTTTTTTTTCTTTTTGTTATTTAGGAGACAGGAACCTTGTATCCATCAGGCTTATTTTTCAGTGCACGAAGAAATGCAGCTCTTTGTAATTTATCTGCAGCTTATATACAGTGGATACATGCTCAGTTTTCTCTGACTTCCGAGTAGGAACGACATAACTCTGTGATACACTCTTTTTGATGTTGGTGGGGTTTCTTTGTTGTTGGGGTTTTGTTTGTTTTAAGAGCTCTGTATCCCGAGGTGAATGTTTGGTGGCTCTAGTTCCCTTTCAACCAATAGGCAACAGATGCCAAGGAATAAACTTTGAACCTTACAAGATGTGGGTAGAGGCAGGAAGGAGAAATCATGTGGTGCTGAGGCAGCATATTGTCCTGCCATGAATAAAGACTTGGGTTTCATGAGCAATGCTGAGCCTTGTTGGCCTGTCTGTCGCTACTGTGAGCTTCACAAAGATGACTTGCAAGGTAATCAGAGCGTAGAACGAGGGAGGAAGGAGCAGAACGAGTGCCGTTAGTGGTTAGTTGTACTCTGATGATTTATAGAGCGCTGAATCCTAGATTGAAGAGGCTGTTATTTTCCGTCATGGGTCATGGGGTAAGTGCCTCTATAGCAACCCATTCAGAGGAGCTGTTGAGTTGTGAATGGAGATGTTTGGATTCCTGTGTCACGGGAGTGACTCCTGTGTTTAAGCACAGAGATTCTCCTAAAACCTTCTCTCTCTGCTAAAATAATGCCTAGCTAGTCAAGACTGTGACATATCCAATAATAGGCTACAATGGGCTAAATATTTACTGTATATAGTTCAGCTTCTTCTGGAGGAATCTCACAATTCTTTCCCATAAAACCCTTATAAAAAAAAGACTGGCAGTGATTAGCTCAAGTTGCAAGTTGTGGTTTGTCAGTTTTGGTTTTGAGGGGTTTTTTTTAAGTGGGAGTAGAAAAGAAAGTGGGAATGGGAACCTTACAAACATAACTGTGCACTTCAAACACTTTCTAAAGTGCCTGCAACAGTAATATATCCTTGTATCTGTCGTTGTCATTTATTTATTATGCATTTTGTGAATTTCAGTCTGAATCCAAGCTTTTCAATGGCTCTGAGAAGGACATCTCTTTATCTTCAAGCAAACTTACAAAAAAGGAATCTCTCAAGGTGAATTCATTTCCAAGTAACTCCTCGTGGACTACGAATGCCTTCATATAGTTTTACCATGTTCTCTGATGAGAAGACAAAAATGTCAAGTACTGATGAGACCTATAGAATATTTAAGTATTGTGAGAAGTTGATTCTCTTCAAATCTTATTGTACTGTTACTTGAGCATGGGCTTCTGTAATGCAGTCTTTAAGGTGGCCCAGGTTATAGGTTAAATCAGAACATTATAGGGTAAATCAAGTTGGCAGGGACCTCAGGTCATCTGCATACAATGAAACGACGGATTGATTTATCGAAGTTACAATTTGCACCCAGTACTTGTGGTTTTTCTGCTGCCTTCTTCCCCCTGTGTCATAATGGGACCAGACTCCCCTGTTTGGCAGATATCACGCCAGCAGAAATATAAAGTTATTTGCCTCTGAAAGGGGGAGGCACATTGCTGCAAATTTCTACTGGGGAGGGAAAGTAATGGGTGGGTAAGGAACACCCATCTGATAACGTACCGGTAAATCTGAATCTAGCCCAAATGTGGTTTTGTACTTTACACCAGGAAAGGAAGGAAAAAACCAGGGCGTGGGGGGTGGTTTGGTTTGTTGATTATTTTTTTTCCCCCCTGTGATTCTAACAGGAGTTTCGAAGTCTTCAGTCTTAACAGCGAATTGCAGAAGGAACTGAACGTGGTTACCTTGTAGCTGCTCTTGAAACAGAGCATGTGAAATAGGTGTTCACACCTTGAAGTGAAATACTGTGTTTTAAAGCTGCTTCTCCGTATCTCTGTTGCAAAATGAATTTAGTGCTCATCTTCTTTGATGTCCTTTTGTGCTCTGATTGCAGACTTACAGTTTCGGCATAGTAAGTGTTTTTATTATTATTTACAGGTTCAAAAGAAAAATTATCGAGAAGAAAAGAAGAGAGCTACAAAAGAATTACTTAGCACTATCACCGACCCATCAGTTATTGTTATGGCTGACTGGTTGAAGGTCAGAATCCAAGTGGGAAACCCGAGTTGAAGATGTAGCAGCTGCTTGCTGCTTTCTGACTAAAGTAGAAAAGGCTCAATCTTTTACTTGCTGTTAATGTTTTTCTACAAGCACAGCAGCCACTAGTTGCATCCTGGAGTTTCTGTGCTCAAATCCTAGAGGAATAATAGAGGAACCAAGCTCCCGCTTACTGCTGTCACCATAGTCACATGCATCTTGTGTATATAGCCATTAAGTTCAGCTGAGTTTCCTTTATGCTTCTTATTTTGTGCTTTTGATTTTACACTTTGAATTGAAGCTCTCTTATGTCCATAACAATAGTGAAAATGGCTCAGTCATATTAGATAATTGAATGCAGATTTCTTTGTGTATTTCTAGTATTTTTCCTTTCCTCTCTTAAGAACTAACTGTCCTCTAATACTGGTACAACAAGTGAGGAATTAATTTCTCAAAGAATTTCTCAGTCAGGGTCACCAACAGTAGTGCAGTTCACATATTTGTATATCATTCCTTAAATATTTCAATATATGCCTTGAAAATTGTACAAGAAAAAAGGTCTGTGACTCATTTTTATTGTTAGCTCTAAACAGTAGCTTGTCTGGAAAAGGATGCTCCAATTTTTGCAAAAATCAGTGTAAACAGGCTAAAACATTGCTCAGAGTTCAAGATGGGATTCAATCCTACAGACGCAGAAGTAGTTAAAATCTAGAGTTGACAGAGTTGATCAAAGCAGTCTCATCAGATGTGCAAATTCCGGGACTTTAAGTGATCTTATATTTCACATACGAGTTAAAGCTAACAGCTGTTATTTTTATCTAACAAATTCAAATATGTGTGAGTTATTTTGTAAATATCATATTTTTCTTATTGGGCATCTGCCCTGAGGTTCTGTTTTCAGAGGAGCTTTGTTTCCAAGCATTATCCTGTCTTCATGCTAGTGATAAAATATGTACCAGATCGGAAAATTCATGATGGTTCCCGATGAATTGTCACACCTGCCACATCTGGATATGTGGATACCCCTTTGCAGAATAAGCGTTCATCAAGATAGAATAGAATAATAAGCAGTGAAATTGTACTTTTGTGCTGTCTTTGGTAAATCTGGATAAACTTTTGCTAATATTTTGACCTGATAATATTTGCTTGAAATGAAATAATAAATAGTTTCCATTTTAATTTTCATTTTGTTAAGGGGCATGGTTTTTATATTGGCTTTACTGAGATGTAACTGTTTATCTTCTAGATTCGTGGTACCTTGAAAAGCTGGACCAAACTGTGGTGTGTACTGAAACCAGGAGTGTTGCTTGTTTACAAAACCCCCAAAAATGGCCAGTGGGTAGGAACAGTGCTCCTGAACGCTTGTGAACTCATTGAGAGGCCTTCTAAAAAAGATGGCTTTTGTTTCAAACTTTTTCATCCTTTGGAGCAGTCCATATGGGCTATAAAGGTTAGTGGTAGCATATATAGTTCTTAATGGATGACTAGCATTAGCCAGCTACGAGTAAAGACAACTTTAATGAAAAGCTGAACTGCGTTTTCTGTTATGACTTTAATGATTTGTTTATTCTGAATATAAGCCTTCAACATCTAATCCTCTTCATCACAAAAATGATTTTATTTATGCTGCTCTGTATAGTTAAATCACTTCAGAGGTGTGGTGTGCAGAGGGATGCCATTAAAGCGGTTAATGCCATCACCAGCAATCAAGTAAGCAGAAGGAATGAGTGTATAGTGTTGTATTTCACATCAGTCAAATCTGAGCAAGTAAGGAGGGAAGTGATTTGGCAAAATGAAAGAGTTTATGCATGTTATAAACATTTCTTGGCTTCCAACCCTGTATTCATGTAATAAAATGTCAGCCTAGTTCAATTTGCTTGTAAGAGTAGAAAGTCAAATTACTTCCTTGTGCAATGATAACTTATATCGCAAATTTGTTAGCCTGTTGTGTTCCTTTTTGACTGCAATTTTAAGATGATAAATGTTTTCCTTTAGTTCTGATGTCTGTTTGCTTTGTCCTACATGGCATAATATTGTGAGTAGCTCTTATCTGTAAGTGTTTAAAAGCACAATGTGTTCTGCACAGCAAAGGTTTATTTCAATATCTCTTAAGAATCTTTAATGTTTACTATTACTCATTGTTTATACTCTAGTAAATAAACTATTGTAGCCCTTGTTTTGTGTTTACATATGGAGAGGGGGTGCGGAAGCACAGCACAAGTGAACATATTTTCCTCCTTAAATGACATCTTCCTTTAGGTGAAATTACAATATTAGGAGCCTTGTCATAATAAATTATTTATGCCTTCTGCAACGTACATCTTAGGATAGTTACTAATTGTGAGATTGGAAAAAACGGTTCTTACATTGGCATAGGTGTACTGTCACATCTGTAGAATATTCTGCATTGGTTTGGTCTTCCTTATTTCAGACTGGGAAGTCAGTCAGTTAGTATAATTCCTGATGTTTGTTTGTGGTCTTTCTGAATTGTTATCACTATCAATGCTATCTAAATTTACCAAGATGAGATCAAATATTTTGTAATTGCTTTTGAATTATTTTATCTTAATATTGCTTAGGACTTTTCACTAATTAGTGATAATCTCACATTAGCAGAACACAAACTTCATATCCTTTTTCAAAACTATAGGGTTTGGGGTTAATGTGCTTTAATTTATGATCATGTATTACATACATTGCAAAGTGGTGGCCTGCCTGCAGAAGATCACAAATCAGTCTTATATTTCTTTATTGCTTGGCGATGAGAAATGGATTTGTTTGTTTTTTTAACTAGATATTTAGAATTTAGAGGACATGCCCTACCAGATTTTTACTTTTTTAAGGTAGGTCAAATTTTGAACCTGAACAAGTTGATATTGTCCATTCTAAATGTGCTGAGAGCTGGAGTGGCGTTTGTTCATTTTGGTATGGCTATTTGCAGTTGAGAATTACTGAATTTAATTAGATGAAAGGCCTTGAAGTTTGAAACCTTTTTCTGCCTTGTTTACTCGCCAATTACAATGTCCTAGTTACAGATTTATTATTATGAGGCAAACTTTCGTAAGCGTAATAGCAATTGACTGATTCACGGAGTAGATTTACCAGAATGAGCCTGAAGTCTAAGGCAAAATGAGCCTTGTTTGCAGTTCAGTGCAGGAAGATGACATTGCAAGAAACATTTACACGGGTATAAGTACTGCAGGAGATTTTTCTCACGTGAACAGACTTCCCATAGTGTGTCCTTCTGGCAGACTGCAAATTCTCTCCTGCAGCAGTTTGTGGCCAGTCCCTCCACACGCTCCCTTAAGCCTGTTGCTGTGGTCTTTGATGTTCCTCCTGCACTCTGAGGTAGCTGATGCACTCACTGTACCTTGTTCTGTCTTCCTCCTGTGCCCAGTCCTGATGCCGTTTCCCTTTTCTAAAATTAATAATTAGAAAAATTACTGCAAATAATTTTTCATGAGCAAATTTAGTGAAGTGTGACTGTTTATCGGTTTTTATTGCTTTCTCTGAATGTTCATGGCATTCGAGTTTTATTGGCATGAGTATTCTGTAGGAAGTAAATTTCAATGTTTTTTTTTTTAATCTAGTGGAATTTTAATTTACCCATTACGTTTTTTTGAGGTAAATTTACCATTGTTCTGTTAGGAACAGAGACAGTTTAAATAAAGTCACCTTACACATGGACACTAATGTCTCTCGTACAGAACACTAACATACTGAAAATTGATTTTGAAACCATCATGAGTGATACCAAAGAAAAATGTCCAGTGCTTTTGGAACCGTAATCAATGAGAGGAAATCAAGATCCACAGGCAGTTATTCCAAAATGAGTCAACCTACTTAAATGTTCACTGCAAATTATCAATTCTGTTTTAATCAATGTATTGTTAAAGCACCTAAGGGAGTATAGCTTTCATGCATCAAATAAACCACGCCATGTCTAAATTACAGTAGTTTGATACAGAGTCAGGAGTGTGCCCTGCACACCCACAGTATAACCCTAAAGGGGAGATCTCACAGGCAGAGGTCTGCCCTTAGTCTGTGTCCTGTGACCTGAGAGTTTTGAGGACTTGTGATGGTTGGGACCTTTGCACGGCCCTGGTGCTCCCGTGATGCCACAGTCCCCTCTGTGCAGGGTCCCACCACCTCTCCCACATCTGCCTGGCACTGTCCTGTGCTGCCATGCTTTGCCCTCCCCAGGGGCCTGGTGAGAGTGAGACCCCTTACCTGCCTGCCCTCGGGGTGACCAATGCTCGTGCATGGTGATGTCACTCCTGGTTCTCCTTACCCAATAACCCTAATCCCTCTGATGCCACTTCAGCAAAGACTTTTGTAGGTGCACCTTCCCGCTCGCTCAGTGGGGGACTGAGGTTTGGAATCTTATTTCTAACACCCACGTTGCTGTTACTCCATACTGACTATTCGGGAGTTTCTGAACATTATTTACACCCACACTAGCTTGCCTGTATTGGTATTTCAGTGCCACCAAGACACCTCGTTACCCGCCTCTCACCCTCAAAAATGGTCTGGCTGTTTCATTTGCTTGCTTCTAAAATATCTGCCTTTATCTGCTTTTGCTCAAAACTTCTGCTGGCTTTCCAATTCCCTCTTCTAAACCTTGTACTGGCTTTTCATTAGGCTTCTCTGGGGGAAATCAGTCAAGGTCAAAATGTGTTAACTCATCAGTTAGGCAGGCTTAACCCAGCTTTCAACAATAGCTTCAAGTATGTTTAATACAGCCCTCTTTGCCTATCAGTTGTCTTAAAGTTATCAAAGGTAAAATTTTTTTGAAAGGGCATTAAAATGATTGCTTAGCATTTTATTCCAAATTGAAAGGTCTTTTGGATGTGATGTTATGTTTTAAAATGTGGAATGTGAAGAACTTCATAGTGAAAATTAAGCTTTGGCACTTGACATCCTCTGTGTGTCTTCTGGTTGAGCATAATCTCATGGTGTCCTGCTGATACCCTTTATAGAGAGACTTAAGCATCTGAATGTCAATTATGGACCTGGGTGTTGTCTTGGATTTTTTTCTTATTTAAGTGCCAAGCCTACAGTTAGGCACCTAAATATTTTGTTTAATTGACTACTGGGTAGGTAGACAGGCTGAACAGGAAGGAGGGAGGGAAAAAGGATGAGTAGGTTTCTATAGCAATACATAGTGTTTGGGTGGGAGGAGTTATTTCCCTTTTTATTTAGATATTGATTGACTCATCTGTCTTCTGAAGGCAGACAAAAATAATGCAGTTCTGGAGCATGGAGTGCTGCTGAGACACAGAGCACGCTGTCATGCTAAATAAGCATGAAGTGAAGTGCATCACTGAAGAAGACCTCACATTCTCTGCAAGGGTTTGGCCTGCCCTCTGGTCTCTCTGTGCTATGAACCGTAGCGTCCCCATAGGAACTGAGAGGAACCTTTGCTCTTATCAAGAAGAAATGGGACTGGAGGGGGAAGAGCCAGTTGCTGTACAAACATGGGGTCTTATACTAGGCAGTATCTGTTGTAAACCAACTCTCCTAAACCACCCCACAGACGTGTCTTTTGTTTTGCTGTCTTTCAATCTTACCTCCTCAGCTGAAATCCTGAGCTGAAGAGGACTAGTTTGTCCCTTGCGATCTCTTCACACCCGTCTGCAGGAATCCCCAAACAGTGAGGGTGACTGCACCGTGGCATTCCTTTTGATGCTTCTATCATCTTGCTATAATTAGCATCAGCAGAGCATTTCCATGTTACTATGCCAAGTCTGATTTACAAAAATAAAAATAAATAAATAAACCAAGAAAATTTGAATCCCAAAGACCATTCTTGTTAAAATGGGGTTGAATTGGGAGCTATACTTAAAATGAAGTCTTTGAAGAAGAAATCCAGTAAAAGAGGGCTGTCCATCTTTCCATTCATGTCTTCATTAGATGTTGCTGAGTGACAGTAAATAGCCCTGCAGTGTGTCAGCTTGTTATTACATTGAATGATGAACTGTAAAACTGAATTTAAATATCTGATGCTGTTGTTTGTTTTGTGTATTTCAAGGGTCCCAAAGGTGAAGCAGTTGGTTCTATAACTCAGCCGTTGCCCAGCAGTTATTTGATCATCCGAGCTGCTTCAGAATCAGATGGTAAATAGATATTTCAGTGTTTTTCTGCAGTGACAGCAGTTAGTTTTTAGAAAGAGATGGTTTCAGTTGTCTTAGTATGGCTGTTACAGCACTATGTTTGCAGTTAATGTTCTCCCTTGGTGTATTCAGTTGTGTGGATGCTAGTAGCTTTTCGTGGTTATTAAAGGAAAATTTTGACCAGAACAAACTGTCATTGAATTCCTTGCAGTTTCCTTGTGTTGGCTGGATATAGGACAGGGAAGGGGTTATTTCAGATTTAACTATATTAATGTATGTCTAAATACTCAAGCTATTGCTTTTCTAAAGAGCTAATGTGAAAATGCTTTCTTTATGATGAGACCATTTGCATATTATCAAGTGCAGCAGTTGCACAGAGATCTAGTAGTAAAACTGCCCTCAAAACACAGTTTGTTAACAGCCTTCACTCTAGGGACTGTGATGGTCAATATCACTGCAATCATCTTCGAAGGTTACTATGTGGAAACAAAGTTTAAGCCTGTTGTGTAACCTTTGTAGCAGCTACTTTCCTTCTACCGGTTAATTAACTGTACCCCTGCAGATTTTACAAATGGGACTCTGCCTTCTATATTGAAAAAATGGATTAGATACATGGAGATGAAGAAATGTGAAGGGGAAGGAACACGCAAATTATAGTCACTTTTTGCACACACAAAAAAAAACCCAAACCAAACCCCCCTGCTGTTTTATATTGAAATGCCATTTATATGCTGCTGTTATAACCCCTTTTCCACATTATTATTGTATTCCATGAGCAAATTTTGTCAAGTGATGTAGTGATTTAGTCTTAGGGCTGCAGGCAACTTCAGAGGAATTCCACAGTCAGGCCTAGATGGAACTATACTTGCATTAAAGGAAGAAATGCTGGAATATGCTCCAACAATCAGGATTTACCTTTCTTGTCCTTCCCTCAAGTGTCCCTTGTGCCAGAGCTGGGTAGTTGCGAGCTGGTTTTATGTCCCTACCAGATTATGAAGTCCAATGCATGTTACACGGAACAATTCTCAAGTGTGGCTTTAAAAGAAATGTAACCAGACCCAAAGGGATTGTGAAATTAGGAAATGGAAGTTTTATAGGTCAGGTAAATCCTTGCTTTTTAGTCTAATAATGAATTTGTCTCTAGGCAGGTGTTGGATGGATGCTTTGGAGCTGGCACTGAAATGTTCAAGTCTACTTAAACGTACAATGATTAGAGAAGGTAAAGAACACGATTTGAACTCTTCAGCAGACAATACTCATGTCTCTTTCTATGGTCTACTTCGTGCTAACAACTTGCACAGTGGAGAAAACTTACCGTAAGTGAATTACTAAACCTGATTGTCCTTTTGGTAGGACCTTGTAGTGATAATTTCTCCACAGGGAGAATCTCTTCCTTAGGTTGCAGTTCTTTTTCCTCCTGAATTCTCTTTACATGCCTTATTTGCACTGTGTTTTACATATTTTATGTGGATAAAATGCAAAAATCTTTTTTCAAGCAAAGTGAGTACAGAGGGAAGTTTGGCCCAAGGAACTCAAGGCTGTGTATCACATCAGTAAGTTTTAGTACTCAGTTAAACTGTTAAAGTTTTAATGTTTTGTATCTTGAAGGTTGGTATCTCTTGTTAGCTTCATCTGAAAATAAGAAGTTTGGTACATGTCACAAAAGTTGGTAGGTGTGAATGTAAGTTGCATTGTTCAGTTAAAGAAATGAATAATTCTATCCTTATTGAAATGGTTTCAGTATGTCTCAGCTTTGAATCATCAGATGAATGAATGATGATTCAGTCACCTTATATTATATTAAATACACAAAAGTTGAAATTATCTGGTATTACCTGATCTCTAATGCCCGAGTGCCCTTAAGTTCAGGTTTGAGTGCCCTGTTTAATTCATTAAATACTTTCAGCCAGATTTTTGGGAGCATAAGATTTTGTGGAAATACGCTATTAAACAAACCTGGCAAATGAATGTGTTTTTCAAACAGTTAAGTTGTGGTACCAGAGTGCTTTAGAAAATACAAAAGATTTAGTCCTTTGTTGGAAATAATTGGATCTCAAACATGCACTATGCACAGTTTCTCACAATAATCTTCTACCGATACAATATACTTTCAGGTGGATGTAAATTATTTTCAAATAATGCCTCCCACCCGGGAAGATTTAGCTGCCCACCTGCCTTTTCTGAGTGCACAGGAATTTTGTACTACTGTAGAGAGTATGCTCCTTTATTCGAGAGAGAAGGCCTGGACTGGGAGAAATGCAATTCTTTCTGGCATAGGTACCCTGAGAAAAGCACAAAGAAGGCAAATTATTGCCCCTGGTCCAGATAGAAGGTTCTATCCAGATGACCAAGCAAGCCAAGCTCAACTACAGTTTTGCTCCTTCCATTATCTCATGGAAACAATAAAACTGCCGTGTACAATTCAGCTGGAGATCTGTACTCATGATTAGTAGTTTAATATCAGCAGCTGGCCCAGATTACAATCACAGCAATTAGCTATAACTGTTAAGTCTAATTAAGACTAATGGTTTAATTAAGTAGATCTTTGGATATAGCATATTCTAAGAGTATTCAGTGTGTTTAACTATTTAAGGAACAAAACCTGCAGGCCTAGTTTTAACAGGGTTGGCAGGAGAGGGAGAAGAAAGGTGAAAGCCATCTATTCTACTGAGAGCTAGCTTTTTTAAAGTACATTAATAGCAAGAGGAGGCCCAAGAAAAATATTGGACTGATACTTGTTGAAGATGGTCACCTGGAAAACAGGGATGAATAAAAAAAGGGAGGCATTCAGTCTGGTTTTTTTTTTTTCCTCAGTCTAATACTGGTAGACCTTGGGCTGTCCGGTCTTCTGAGTTGGAGGACCACAAGTGTGGAAACAGTGACTGTCCATTTGTGGACACCAAAATTGTAAAAGACCAGTTGTGGCAGCTCAATGTGCATAAGTCCATAGGGCCTGATGGGATTCATCCCAGAGTACTGAAGGAGCTAATGGATGTTACAACAGTACCCCTCTTGATCATGTACCAAAGGCCTTGGGAGCTTGGAGAGGTCCCCGCTGACTGAAAGGTAGTCAATATTATTCCAGGTTATGAGAAGGGTGTGAGGGAAGACACGGGAGACTATAGACCTGTTAATTCTGACCTCAGTACCAGGAAAAATTATGGAGAAGATCATACTGGTTCTACTGAAAGATGTTTAAAGAACAGTGCAATCATTGGGCACAGTCAACATAGGTTCGCAAATAGAAAGTCCTCTTGAACTAATTTGATAACTTTCTACAATATGGTCATCTACCTAGTAGATGAAGGGAAGGTGGTCAATGTAGTTTTTCTGGATTTTAGTAAGGCTTTTGATACTGTCCCTCACAGCATCCTTCTGGAAAAGTTGCCCAAGTGTGAGATCAGCAGGTTCATTATGTGCTGGGTGAAGAACTGGCTGAAGGGCTGGGCTCTCAAAGGGATATAGTGAATGGAGCTACATCTGGCTGGAGACTGGTCACCAGTGGTGTTCCTCAGGGCTCAGTCCTAGGGCCAGTTCTGTTCAATATATTTATCAATGAATTGGATACAGGAGTTGAATGCACTGTTACCAGGTTTGTTGATGATAGTATACTGGGAGATGCTGCTGACTCCCGCGGGACAAGAGGGCTTGCAGAGCAACCGAGATAGATCAAAGCATTGGGCAATCATCAGTGACATGAAGTTTAGCAGAAACAATTGCACCTGGGGCAGAGTAACATCAGGCACAAGTGTAAATTGGGAGAGGAGCAGCTGAAGAACAGCCCTGCAGAAAAGGGTCTAGGGGTGCTGGTTGACAGCAGGCATAATATTGTGTTGTGCCCTGGCAGCAAAGAGGGTGGTCAAACACTGGAACAGGTTTCCTATAGAGGGGGTCGATGCCCCAGGCCTGTCAGTGTTTAAGAGGCATTTGGACAACACCCTTAACAACGTGCTTTAACTTTTGGTCAGCCCTGAGGTGGTCAACCAGTTTGACTGGAAGACCATTGCAGGTCCCTTCCAATGGAACTATTCTACACTTGGTGCATTTGACAGTTCAGTAAGAAGAGTACATCCTCTTTGTCTCCAGTGGAGCTAGTTTGGCATTGCTGCCAGATCAGGCTTGATACTGAAAATCTGAGTGTGTATTTTATTAAGATCCTGGTTTGGAAAAATGAAATTACTGTGTGAAGCTGAAGATTTATTTAGCCTTTATTTTTTGTAGGTTAAATGACAGTGAAATTGAAAGGCATCACTTTAAAGATCAAGATATGTACTCTGACAAATCTGATAAGGAAAATGACCATGACCATGAGGAATCTGATAATGATGGATTGGGGAAAAGCGAAGAAAGCGATAGCGACACATCGGAGCGACAGGATGATTCTTACATTGATCCAGAACCAATTGATGTCAAGGAAACTACTTACTTAGAACAGAGTCATGAAGAACTTGGGGAGGTAAAAGTGCTGTTGCTGTAGTGAGCTTGTAGCTTCTCCAAATAGAAAGCTGGTATTTTAGAAGTCAGACTACATTGAAAGCTGATGTTTTAGGGGTAAGACTACACTTGAAATCGGACTTGCAGGATTGGCTTTCGTATTTTCAGCAATAATGGGTGGAAAAAGTTCTGTTCATTCATGTTTTGCTCTGTTTTGCCACTCTTGTGCCTGTGCCTGAGGTTTTGACAGAGGTAATGAGATTAGCTGGAATATTGCTCCGACAGAAGGTTCTTAGTTTGAAAGGGCCACCTGCATCAGAAGTAGACATCCTTTGAAGGACTACCTGTCCTTTTGTTGTTATTTCTTGGTTTTATTGTTTTGAAGTCTACCCATCCTTTTGTCATTATTTCTATTTGTTTTTTATTAACTTACTCTGAATTTTTTCTTCATGTAAAAATCTTGAATATTTTAATGCAAGCTGACACCTCTGTTTTTCTACTACAAGAAAGGAGTTAAGCAGCCACAGGGTCTGCGGAGTTCAGTGAAAGGCTTGCTGTGTTTCTGATGTCACCTTGTGTTCTAATAGGATGCCCCAGAGCTGCCATTCCGCTTCTTCAGTGTGTCTTGCATATCTACACAGGCAAATACGATAGGAATTTGTATGTTTTACTTGCTATAAAGACACCAAAAACCTTAGTAACAAAAACTGAGATGAACTTTTTCACAAATCTCCCCTTTCTTCTCAAGTGCTAACTTTGAGGGTTTGTTTTTTCGTACCAATGGGACCTAAATACTTTGTGTTTTATTGCTTTCTGCTATTGTTTCTAAGAAGAAGCAGTAGTGTAGAAGTTGAGTTTAAGTTGACAATAAATTCTTCAGTATGCATTTTAGAACTGTTCTGGAAAGAGGGATGCTTTTCCTACAATCTTTTCTTTTTGTTTCAGGAACTATAAGGAAGAATACCTTTTCCCCTTGGACAGAGAGCAGTATATTGGAGTGTGGCTGCTGGTTTTGCTCACTTACCCCTAAGTAGTGGTTTCCTTTAAGGAAAAGCCAAGGAAAAGCTGACTTTCCTTTCTTTAAAGAAAGCCACTGATACTGTTGACTGGTCAAGGGAGTAGAAAGCATAAATATGCTAGCTTTCATGGTGAGGAACAGTTGGTAGAATGAACAGACCTTCGCTATGTAAGTCCTGCACGTGAGAACACAGGGCAATGTACTGAGGATTTTTGAACAACATTCTACCTCAATTTTTTCTGTTTTAGGGCTGATGAAAACAAATGCATTTTTTTAATGCTAAGTACTGTATCCATCATACTTCATTAAAGAAGTCTACATGTACTTAGAGAAACTTGCTTTTTTTTCCCATAGGTACTTTAGTTTCTGAGTCATTAATTTTAAGTATCTATTTTCCATTCTCCTTGCATCCTTAGAATGAGTTGACCTGTCTTCTGGAGGATTATTTCTTTCTGCTCTCTGTAAGCAGTTTTCTTTTTTTCATTCTAGGCTGGGGAGGCTGCTCAGACAGAAGTAGTGTCAGAAGAAAACAAAAGTCTAATCTGGACACTGCTGAAGCAAGTCCGGCCAGGAATGGACTTGTCCAAGGTTGTACTGCCTACGTTTATCTTGGAACCTCGTTCTTTCCTGGACAAGCTGTCTGATTACTACTACCATGCAGACTTTCTATCTGAGTGAGTCAATGCTGTCTCTGGTTTTCATTCTTTGAATTTTTTTAAACTGAAATGGGGGGTAATTGTTGACTGGAAACCTTTGATCCGATCTACTTAAACAACATGGAAGGCTGCTTTAAGTTTGAATGTTTGTCTGACAATGTATCAGTCATCAGGTGTCCTTGTTTTCTGAAAGCCAACTGCCTGAGAGCTCATATGGTACATCTTGAAGTTTGGCCCCTCTTAGTAATACAGATTATGTTGCAGACATTTCTGGTTTAACTGTTGGAGATTGATTAGAAGGCTTCTCAAAATTAATTTTTTCTCTAGGGGACATACTTAAAATGGTAAAACAGTGCCAGTTAACCTTTTTAATACAGTGCTGAGTTCCATTCAAATTTATAGTTGCTTGCTCAAACGTAGCTAATAAATGAAAGACTAAATTGAAATACTATTCAACAATAAGTTCTGTACGTGAGTAGGCTGGCCCTTTAAAGTAGTACCTTTTATAAATGGAAGAACTTCAGTGGGGGTGGAACAGAATTTCATGTTACAAAGAAAAGGCTCAGTTATGGAAATACCACTTCTAATTTTTTGTTTGATTTCCCTTTTCAGACATTTCCATTTTCAATTATTTGAAAACTTGGAATTTGATGCAATCAGGCTGAAAGCTTTACAGTACTGCAAATCACAAAGCCTTTGCTTTAGTCAACTCCTAGATATAATGAGTGTGTGTATATATATATCACAACAATTGACAGTGTGTTATAACTGAAACAATGCTGCTATTTCATCTGTGTGTTCTGTTTGGTTCATAGAGCTGCTCTCGAGGAAAATGCTTACAACCGCATGAAAAAAGTAGTGAAGTGGTATTTGTCAGGATTCTACAAAAAGCCAAAGGTGCCCTTTCACATGCTATTTTGTCTTTACTTTAGTCATTGTGTCCAGTTTGAAGGTTTAGGGATGTGCTGGAATAAGTTTTTGTTTTTAAATTATATTGCTAAGCATTTTTTAAAAGCAAGGTTAAGTTTTTGTTATCTATTCCAATATGTCGTGGACCTTTTTGGTCTCTAGCCAGGCTTAAAATAGACTATAGTCAGTTGGGTTTTTTTCCCTAGGAATAGAAGTTGAGCTGAACATTTTGTGATAAAGTTGAGCCAGCTCAATGTTCACCATTCCTCAGTGATAACATGCTGCAGTTGGAGAAGTAATATTTCCACTGCTTGATTTAGCTTTACACTAAATATTGTCTGTAGTCATGTTGGTGGAAAACAGTATTGAAAGCAGAAAGTGCTTACTACCTACCTTCATACAAAAGATCTCTAATAATTTTCCTGCCAAAATTCTTATATTCTGCTTCTCCTTATATGTAGCCTGAAACAGTTCAGCAGATGTACCAAATCTGTGCCAGCTTATTTAGAATGAAGAGCAGAGTAACTAAGCATAATATTCAAATGCTGAAATCAAGTACAATGTGCTTCAGCATATATATTATTGTGTGTGTGTATGGGTGCTCGTGTCTTCTCTTCAGTGACAGACTGATAAAGTATTCTATAAGTTCTGTACCTGCATTGCATGGTTACTCTCTGTTCCCTTTCTATTTAGGGACTAAAAAAGCCGTACAATCCTATACTTGGTGAGACTTTCCGCTGCATGTGGATTCATCCAAGGACAAATAGCAAGACTTTTTACATTGCAGAACAGGTAGCTGCAATAACTGGCATAAATACTTTGAAGAAATAAAAAAATGTATCGCATTTTTGTGCTAGACAAACAATGTGGCCGTTTCAGAAAATGTATTTAAATGTATGAACACTGTCCTAAAAGCTCTCCTGATGAGCGTGGGTTCTTTCAGAGATGTCTGTTTTAGTGTGTCTTCCTAGAGAGACGGGGAAAAAAGTATTTCCATTTTTTTTGTTGCCTTTTCCTGCAGTAAAAGTCAGGAGCCAATTTTCTTAACTCTTGAAATTCAGTAAGAATGCTTGCTTGATCTTTATCGTTAAAGGTTTTAATTGCATTTCACATTTTCTAACTGTATTCTATTGTGGCAGCTTGAGTTTTTTCATTTTGTCATTATTAGCTCAAGGTTTACACTGTGTTGCATATTTGTTCTTTTTCTTTTTTTTAATATATGTTTTTTCTCAACAGGTGTCCCATCATCCCCCAATATCTGCCTTCTATGTTAGCAACCGCAAGGATGGTTTTTGCCTTAGTGGTAGCATTCTGGCCAAATCCAAATTCTATGGTAAATAATGGTTTTTTTTTTCCATTGTACTTTGAGGAGTGTAAAATCAGTGAAAATGAGCTAGTTTTATGGATGAAAGAAGGCTGTTAAAAGACTTCAGTCTGATCATTCTGTTATCCTTTGCTTACGTAAGTTGTGCTACTGGTCTTCAGAAATTTAATGTCTATTTTTGGAGGGTTTTAATTTTTAACCGGTATTGTAGCAGCTTCACTAGACAGGGTGGATTGCAATGCTAAATACACTGCCGTTCTTATTTGTATTGCCTAGTTATTAGGAAATGCTGGCTGTTGTCCTGTAGGGTGAGAACGTGATTTTCTGTCTTTGAATTTCAGGGAATTCGTTATCTGCCATATTAGATGGAGAAGGACGGCTGACATTCCTAAATAGGGGAGAAGATTATGTAATGACAATGCCGTACGCTCATTGTAAAGGTAGTGGGTTTATTTCATTCTCTAGATGGCAAAGTTATGAGAACAGAAGTTTATTACTCTAAATAATTCATTATTCTAAATATAGGATACTGTGGTGGATTCAACCTTGTCATATGAGAAGAGTGTTCTGAACGTTGGTAATATTGGTGGCTCCAGGCTTCCACATATTTTATCAGGAGAAAAATACATCTGTTATTTAAACAATGTTCTATTTTTTGGCAAAGAGAAGGATTTTGTCTAAAGAGTAGAAGCATATATATAGCTGTCTGTCATTATCTGACAGTAATTCACTGCTTTCTTTAAAGAACAGTTTTAAGCTAGCTTTTCCAATATTTTCCTCATGTAAATATAAAAGCAAGGTAGTATCCACACCTCACTGTGTGATTTGAGTGTAAATCGTGACCATTTGTCTTCAGTTTCACTATGGGAAACCAGTCAGTAGTTCCTTAAGCTTTCTGGAAGGTCAGTAGTTGTATAAAAAGCATTGCAAAGTTGCTAGTTTTTCAACTGTTACCTATTCAGGTATATCTACCCATATATTCTTTGCTAGAATTCTCTTTCAGAAGCCTTGTAGTCAGCAGCTGTGATATTTTCTTCATTTGAGATGCATGAAAAGGAATTAGTAGAATTAGATAATTTGATATTAATTTGGTAGGCTCTTCTCTTTCCATTGCTCATGGATGTTTTTAATATTTTCTTGGATATCTTTTTATATATAAATAATATTTAACAATTAAAGAGCTCATAATATATATACATGCATTCCAGTCAAACAGGAAGGAGACCTAGTGTGACCGATAAAACGGATAGAGAGGGAGAAAGGTAGAAGAATATGCATGGAAGGAGAATGTGCATGGTGAAAAAACCATACTTACCCATGCATCCACTATATGTAAAATGTATTCAGTGTTTCAAATGCTGGATTGCAGCAGTAATCATGGGAAAGAAAGCATACTCAGCATTGTCAAAATGCTTCATGCTTCCAAAAGTCTTCACAGAGGTGATCAATGTTGTCTTCTAGTAGTTGTCCATGACTGGTTTCACCTGTGGTCTCACTGTACATACTGCTTTTGTTCAAGTGATTTTTTTTCTTTGCTCTCTTTGTCCTAGAGTTATTTTCCTGCCTTAACCTCAAAAGCTGCCCTCCTCCCACCAGCTCCAATGAGACTGGCAACCACCCTTGCTAGAGCCAGCAGCATATGCTGCCAAAGATAGGTCTTAATAAACCGTTTTTCCTGCTTATTTGTAATTCACTTAGATGTTTTTGTTTCAGTTTGGGTTATTTTATTTGGCAGAAAGATCATGCTTCTCATTAGGAAAGGTCATCTGAAAAGGTTTTTTTCATCTGGCACAGACTTGTTTACTCTAAGAGCTGTGCCCAAAGAAGGTGGGGTTTTTGTCTCATTCAGTGATAAACATTCATTTTAGCTGGTGTTTTGTCTTGCAGGAATTCTTTATGGCACAATGACCTTAGAGCTTGGGGGAACAGTCAACATCACCTGTGAGAAAACTGGCTACAGTGCAACAATTGAGTTCAAACTCAAGGTTAGTAAATGCTGTAAGCAGGCCCGAGAAGGAGGGTGAGCATAATGATAATTAGAAAAAATATCGTGTCACTCCTTATCTATGACCTGATTTAATAAGGCATTGTCTTCTTAGAAACTGGGGAATTTTCATTTTAACTGCACCATATCCAGCTGTGTGTATTTAGCAACTAGTGATTTTTATTTAATTAATTATTTTTAAAAGGCGTTGTGTTGTCATCTCTTTTCTTAATGTATTCTTCTGAGTAAAAAGGTTTTGACTGAAACGTGAGCTTTTGACTGAGCGCTGTCTTCATCTCTGGTGATAACAGATCCAAACATATTGCCAGTGGTATGAACCTTATGAACAGCTCTAGTGGGGAAAAAGCAACAGTCTGTTTTATCTCCATCAATGGCACAAGCGTGTGTGTAGGAAAGTGTAAGAACAGGAGAAGTGTTCTGATCAGTGGTTCAGGTATTTTGTGTATTGTTGTTAATAAACCTTGGTGATTTTTAATTCTCTACAAATGTTTGGGGACCTTTTTAAACTCCAGGAGGGCACTTGGAGGAGAACTGAGACCCACCTTCTTCTCTTCTGTCCTGCATAAAGATTAAGTTGCTCGTGATGCCTTGAATAAAGATGATGTAAAGGCTTTGGCTAACATTTAGATCAGTCTAGTGCCCGGTGCGTTAGTTTACGTGGACTATTTTTGGTATCTTGGCACTTACAAAAGCGAAACAAAGGTTTTTGAAGCATTTATAGATGGTTTGCACTTCTGAAAACTCCGCTTGCCATCTTTGAGGCAGAAACTGATTTAAAGCTGAACAAAGAGTTGTTAAGAAGTATATGTGTATTTGGTTGAAATATGTAAGTTAGGAGGCTGTGTTAATTGATATTTTGCCTCATCAGCCCATAGAATACATGTGCAGAGTATCAAAAAGGTGGAAGAAAATCCCTGGCAATCCCTGCTGCTACTTCTGCACAAGTTAATCTCTAGTAAACAAATGGTACTTGGCAAAGCAGTGAAATCAGTTTAGCAAATGCCTTATTTCCTCCAAGATACCATTGTGCCACCTTTTTTTGCCACCTTTTCTGTTTACTTTCCACATTTCTTAGACAATGCTTTTGCTCAGCAAATCTTCTAAGAAAATACAGCATGAGAACTGTGGTTTTAGACTTATTTGGGGGATGAAATAGGCAGAAGTTATAATATTAAGAGCCATCAGGGTTGTTTACACCACATTTCAGAAGTGCACTTTTTTCCTTAACACTGAACATAAATGCAAAAATTATTTACTACAAAAATAAACACGAGAGCATTTGTTTTGCTTGTTTTGCAGCCTTTTTTGGGTAACAATGACAGTGTTAACCAAATATCAGGGAAAATTAAGCTTGGCAAAGAAGTTTTGGCTATTTTGGAGGGACACTGGGTAAGTACTAAATGATGGTATTTTATACATTCTGGCTGATAGTTGAGACAGTTGAAAATAGCACTTATTTACAAAGAAGACTAAAGTTTAAAAAAACCAGTTGATTAAGTACCGCTTTTATAGAAAGTATCTCTTTATAGTTAGTTCTCAAGAAAGTACAGAATCAAAATAGTGTTACTTCCAGCTGTTAAAAGGCGGAAAAGTTATGTACGTTTGAGTAGCTGATGAAGAAAATACATTTCAGCTTGTGAAAAGTTTTTAGTAGAAGTATTAGCACTATGAAGAATTGCTGTGGCGCCAGCATGAAATCTTTAAACTTGTTTCAGTTCTGGTGAGGTGTCATAGGCACCACCGGTTTTTCGTCATGGTAGTGGTTCCATTGTATCTCTGTATCTTTGTATTCAGAAATTGAATTTTAAAGTTAGCATATCTAATTATTCTGAACTATGTGTATCCAAAAGAAAAGAAATTCTCGTTACCAAAAAATTTGCTTATTCCTTCTTTTTGTGTTGCTTTGGCACACTTTGAGAGTATGACAATTAAGGCAACTGAATTTTGTATGTTACAGGACAGTGAAGTTACTATTAGTGACAAGAAGACAGATGTTTCGGAGACATTCTGGAACCCAACATCTGATATCAAGCAGCGTAGATTACCTAGATACACAGTGAAGTTTGAAGAGCAAGGTGATTTTGAGTCAGAGAAGTAAGTTCACTTTAGAACCATGCATAATTATCCTGGAAAAATAAAACTCATCATCTTCTCCTAAATATGAACAAATTAGGAACAAAAAATGGTTGGTTTTCTTCCTGTGTTTACTGATACTGACCTGTAAAACAAGAAAGCAACACTATTAAATACAAGGTCGTGATTTGCAAGCCTTACAATCATAGAGATTCTTGACAGACATGTAGAGAAAACATACATTACAACATGGTAATATTGTGTTAGGCTAAGTAAAGAGGTTACCCCTATAATTAAGGAAACGTTTGCAATTATTTCCATCAACCAGATTTTAACTCTCTCTATTGCTCATTTTTCAGGCTTTGGCAACAAGTGACAAGAGCAATAAATAATAAAGACCAAACAGAAGCTACTCAAGAGAAATACGTTCTGGAAGAAGCTCAGAGGAAGAGTGCCAAAGAGAGGAAACTGAAGGGCGAAGAGTGGACGTGCAAGCTGTTCGATCAGGATTCAGTCACAGGAGAATGGCACTACAAATATGCTGAGTGAGTTACCTTGTAACCATTTTAATGGGCTTTTCCTTTTTTGTCTTTATGGTTATGTGCTCCAACAAATTCATGCTGTTTTCTAAAGTTTCTTGGGCATGGCACTTCGGGATGCGTTGTGCTCCTTTTTTCCACCCCTAGACTGACCAAAGCAGCTACACGGATTTTTCAGAGACTGGAAAACATGGTACATATGAGCACACCAACTGTAAATCAGAACTGTGCTTAACTGAACTGAGCTATTTAATTTATTATATATTAGAATATATTAGAATAACTCTGAGAGTAACAGGTTTACAGCAGGAGTTAATGCTGGGAGCAGACAGCTCAGCTCAGCTGTCAAATACACCCTGGGCACATGAGCGTCTTGTGAAGCTCTTTGTGTGGATCAGAAAGATGAAGATCAGCAGCTGCCTCTCCAGCTGCAGGGATGCATTCTTTGTTCTCACCAACTCTTGTGAGAGTCATCTTGGAGCTGAGCCCTTTGCTAGTGGTGGTTTTCAGAGAACACCCACATTCCCCCGATTCTTTTAAATTACCCAGCATGCTTCTGTATTGCAAGGATTGTAAAAGTAAAATATCCAAAGATGATATACAATGAGTTAAGTAATTCTGAAGCTGTTGATGCTGGGAATGTATTCCCATGGCTAGACCTGGAACTCTTCACCTTTCTGTACAAGAATGGCTATATTGGGACAGTGGCTTAGGTGTACGTGTAGGGAAGAGTGCAAGAATCCTGAGTAGTCTTCGTGTCTCCAGCAAATTTGCAACACAGAGGTTTCCTGGAATGAAGCAAGGATTCTCTGTATTTATCAGCTCTCAATAGACTTCTTTTCCATGTATTTTCTAGGTTTCCTCTTAAGTCTGTGTGGACTTTAACCACCCAAAACATCCTGCAGCAGGGATTTCCCCAGCTACGCTAAATGCTCTGAGAAACACCCTCTTGGTTTGAACCTTCTAGATGAAAACTCTTCCTGTTGGAAGAATTGTGAACAGTGCAGCTGACATGACTGCCCATACTGTTGAGCCCTGTGTAAAACCATCAGGAAAAATACTGCACTTTATTTAGATCTGTTAGGTCTACCTTGGTAATCTGTGCTATTTCTTGTCTCCTTGGGGCCTTGTGGTTCAAGGATGTGCCACAGAAATTTTACTGTGTGTGAGAAAGCAGTCTGAGCTGTCAGCAGTCCCTAGAAGAAACATCTGTCTCCTTTTATGCATAACATGCCAGATCACCACCTGGTCCATGAGGAGCACAGTCTTTTACACTTACTGTGAAAGATGCATTTAGTGAGCTGTGGCATTTGTTAAAGTATCCGGATTATAGATGTAGGCATCTGGATTACAGCTACAAAAGACCTCTGGGAGAGCAATGCCTCATTCTTACCCAGTTTCCTTAGATGACATTTAATTCAAGTCAGGTTAATCCAAGATGTAAACACAGGTCTGTGTTCACAACGTCTGAAACAGCCACAAACCTTTTAAAGGGCATACAGGAGGAGCTGAAAGGAAACCCGTGCTTAATCTACTCTCACTAAAGCCATGCATCAGAACGATCTTCCTGCAGCTGCCTTGCAGTTCCTGTCCTGAAAAGGCTGTAATCAGTGGGAATGTTGCTCTTTGCCTTTGGCTGCTGCTTGTTCTCCAGTAAGCTACCTATCTTTTGCATGATCTTTTTTATTTCTAATTCTGTATGAACCTGTACTTGGAAATGCACTCTTAAAAAATCAGAACAAGGAAACTGTGCATAGTTCATTAGTGCCTCTTGAAACCAGTCTTGATTACTATCAGCCACTTTGGGATGAAAGCAGGTTTGAGGTGGCTGATTCTTAACTTCTCCTTTCTGTTCTTAACCTATCCTTCCTAGGTGTCTTTTAAAAGAAAAGAAAACAAAACAAAAAAGCAGTCCAAAATAGAGGATTTTTCTATATTATTATTATTTCCCTGTAGTTCTAAAATAATAACCACACATTAAGCAGAAAATTTCTCCGTGTTTGACGAATACATATCACTAACCAGATAATTCATAATGATATTGTTTGTTAATACAATAGCTTGTACTTTTACCAGCTGGCTGAGGGTTTGACCTGGATGTGAAGTTTATGTTTCAGTTCTCTTGGCTATTCAGGTTAGGACTGGGCTATAAGTGGAAGGTGGGATCACTTACTCCATGTCTGACCTCTGCGTAAAGAGAGCACTTTAACCTTTTGATATCAAATAGTTTCTGAGCAGGAAGATCATTCTTACTTAAATTGCTGTAGTATTAATCAGTTATATTCACTTTGTCTAGTACCAGACCATGGGACCCTTTGAATGATATGATCCAATTTGAAAAAGATGGCACCATCCAAACAAAAGTTCGACACCGGACGCCCATGGTACGTTCCAGTTCTGTTTGCAGGTGCAGCAAGATCCAGTGACTGGTATGGATTGCATTATGTGTATAAACGTCATCAAAGCACCGAGAGCGACAGGAAATGCCATCGTTATCCTACAGAAATGTAGTTTACCCCATCCATAGCCCTTCATTTCTGCTTTGTGTCCTGAGTGGTAGAGATGACTTGATTTGATAGGAATATAAAATATGCAAACTTGAACTCAACAGTTTAATGCACGTTTTCCCTTAAATGGGAAGAGGCACAAACTTCAGACTGCTTATATATCAAAAAAATTTAACTTGGAATTCTATTACATATTACGCTTTTAACTATTGCTATTAGAATGTGCTGTTTTGCTACAGTTCTGGCTCTCTGGAAATAATTCATAGGTTTATCAATTGTAGGTTAGTGTTCCAAAAATGAAACGAAAGCCAGCCAGTCAGAAGAAAGGAGAGTGTGGTTTCTCATCGCCGGAGCCTGACAACCAGGATTCCTCTGGGAGCGAAGGTAAGAAAAGATACATTTGCATACAGAAATAATAAAGTTATTTGACAGTGTTCTGGAGTCACACATGCTCTTCCTTATCTCAGTGTTTGCATTGTGAAATAATTCATGTTTTAGATCACAGTTCTATCCAACGTGAGCACGTCCTGGAAAAACAAAAGGAGCAGAATGGCTCATGGTTTCAATTGCAACTTCCCTGTCCTTTCAAACATCAGTATGCAGTGTAGGTAGGCTTAAAGTGCATCTGGAAAAAAAAAAGTGCTTGTAAACTCTTTTCTTTCTTAAACCAAGATGAATTGTTTAAATTTGTACATCAGTACATCTGCTGGACGGCAGATTTTTGTTGTTGACAATGCTTGCAGAAATCAAACAATACAGTGAGTGTTTTAAGATATTTCAAGGGCTTAACTTGCTCTCCTGTGCTATAGGTGACTTTGAAATAAAGCTTTAGTTTTCAGTAGAGGCTTAGTTAGAAACCTTTCTCCTCGTTTTTGCACCTGGTTTAGTTTGTCATTAGTACTTTATTCCTTTTTTTGGTTTAGCAGTCATTTCTGTAAAATACACCTGGCTCTTGTATCTTTCTAGCACAACTTCTGAAGCATAATACAAGGATAAGGAAAAAAGGGACAGACCTAGGTGAACTGCAGAGTGCCATTGAATCTATAAAGGAAACACAAGAAGACATTAAGAGGTAGTACTAAATAAAGTGCTTTAAAATGGTTTAGACAATACTCATTTTCTAGCTTTTTTTTTTTTCCCCCTGGAGGTTGGTATGTATCTATCTGCGATAGAGCCTTGATGTCTTTAAACTACCCTTCTTCCCAAATGTTGGTTGCTCGTTGATGTTTCATAATTTTCCTCAAACGCTGTCTTCTGTAGGGAGCCCTAACGTACTAGAAAATGCCAAACTGTCTAGATTGTCATTTACAGGATATTGTTTTCTGTCTTACAGGGACATTATGGCTCTACGAAATAGAGTCACTTCTAATTCACCGCCTGTGGACTACCATTTCTTGCAGTTTAAGCATTATGTCTTCATCTTACTTGTGGTTCTGCTACAGCTTATCATTAACTTCTTGTTCAAATAGGAAGTGTGAACAAGGGCCTTTCTGAACTGGAACGATCAAACTGTTACTGGGGGACCATATTTTAAGCTGGACTTCAAACGATGCAATATTATCTCAAAGAGCCCTGTAGCAACAGCTGACACAACCTTGCCTCAGCATCCCTGGTTCACAATCATACTCCCGTCTACCCAGTTGAAGTGAGAATTGTGTAAGTGCCAGTACACTCTTGCTCCTGGTTGTGTGCCTCTGTCTCGCAGACGTTCGACATCAGCCTTGTGTTTCATAACGTGTCATATGCTGTACTGACGCATCTGCACCACAGAGCAGGCGAAGTGAACAATTCAGGGGTCAGACCCCCTAGGGTAGAATGTGATTCCCTGTTACTGTAGAATGATAACCGAGCATACCTTGTTACATTTATACTTGCTGGTTTTGTAGCAAAGGGACTTTTGAAGCAGCCAACAGGGTTTTTTTTGTAAATGGCGTTGGGTGTTTGGAAGTAAACTTTCGTTTAAGGTCAAACACACACATGATTATACAAAGATGATGAGTGTTAGGAACTGGCAAGTACAAAGCTGGAGTCCTTGGGAATTCTGCAATGTAATGTCCTCGTCTTGTTTTGGAAGCATGAATATTTTTCATCCTGAATTACTATAGTGGCTTGTAAGCCAGCTGTTTTATTTTTATAGTTTTAAAACTTCAGATTCTTCATAAAAACATTCCTGCATCTACTGTACAGAGCACATTTTTAACAGCACAGCACCGGAGAAGATATTGTCTTGGTCAGCTCTCTCTTGTGAGTTGCAAATGTCAAGGATTTACAGTATGTTTGTAAGTCTTGATAAATCTATAGCCTTGAATTTCCGTTTGTGTATGGCCAGGTCACAGAAAGCAGACAGACTGTTGATGCCAGGACTCTTTTCTTATTTTTGGAACAAAATGTGAAGATGCAAATGCGTGCTTAGTATGTAGCTTGAGCTGAACCTCCCAAAAGGCAGACGATGTAGAACAGAATTTGGGCACCATCGTTGAGTTCACTTGCAAAGGAAAATATGCGTGTTTCCCAGGGGAAAGTCTTGGGAAACTGTGGGA
Source organism: Nycticryphes semicollaris (assembly GCA_013400055.1). Classification (NCBI taxonomy): domain Eukaryota; kingdom Metazoa; phylum Chordata; class Aves; order Charadriiformes; family Rostratulidae; genus Nycticryphes; species Nycticryphes semicollaris. The sequence continues at coordinate 1,840,717 of VXBJ01004427.1, read as the reverse complement.
TGGCTAACACCACCTGCATCGAAACAAACGAGAGTGAAATTCCACCTTCCTGCAGTATATACTACCTAACAGAACACATGGATGCTCCTATTCATTATGCTGTAGCCATACAAATCAACATGAAGCTTAAGTTTCGATTTAAAACCAGGGTTTCTAACATCTTTATTTGAAGAAATGTATGCATGTGTAGAACTTGTAAAATTCCAGCAAAAAAAATGTAGTGTCAGTGTTTAGCTGGTGAATTCCTGACGCCAGCTGGGCATACCTAGTCGAAAAGGAGCTGTAGTATTGTAAAGATACTCTCAGTAACCCAGGTGAGACAGCAGGAGGGCGAGCAGCAAATGCAAAGGGCAGCCAAGTTTGTTTTCCAAGGATCCTCTCAGAAACCAAATCCATCCTGGGCAGTGGGACCATTCAAAGGTCACTTTCAGCATTTTGCCATGGCCCACTTGTCCCTCTGCCCCGAGCAGCCTCCCCTGCCTCCCCAGGTGATCAACCTTTCTGTCCTGCATCAGACTCACCCAAAGTTTAAGGAAAATACTATTTACTTGTTGTCTGCCAGTCTAGCTCATATATTCCCGTGGCTGGATATATGTCCCACAGATATGGGTATATATACCCTACCCACATACATGTGGCTCATATATTCCATCTTCACACACCTCCCTTTCTCTTTTACCTTTCCCCTTCTTTGGGCCTCAGCTAGGTAAAAGTTTCTTGCTTAAGCAGTCAACTTCAGCTTATTTCTTACAGCTTCCTGGTAGCATAGTTTGGTCTTGAATCATTTTCTGGAATGCGGTACCTTAACCAGAGTGATCCCATATACATTGGCGAGACCAAACTCGGTTGGACTGCTATAATATTTACAGCTAAGGAGGTAAAATTTGTCAATATAAAAAGTCCCTCACTATAGGAAAAAAAAAAAGAAAGAAAATTTAAAACAAAAAAGTCCCGTTTTCACGTCTTTAAATAGAAACCCAAGTTTTTAGCCATGTACAAAATAGCATAAAGCAAGCAGAGTATAATAGCATTAATTGAATGTTCTCAGCATGGGATTTGGCCATTTGTTATCCCAATCGGATGTCAAAGCTTCACCTGTCTTAAGATCCACTACACGCCTTTAAGCATACGCGGTGCGTGGGGGTAAAGCGGAAACGAGGGAGAATTTGGGCAGTATCTTCAGTCTCCTGAAATAATACTCTGCTAAATTTTGTGGTGCTGAAACTCTTGACTGATAGTTACAAGCTTTTATCTCTCTTGTAAATCGAAACGTCCTCCTGCCCTTTCATGGTGATTTTTATGGGTTTTTGTTTTTTTTTTTTTTTTTAATCCCTTCTGTCCAAGATCAGTTAATGACACAGTTTGCATGTGGTTTTACCGCACGGTAGTAGGTGTGGGTTGGACCCAGCCAGCTTGCTGGCAGTGCCACCTTCCACAACGTCGCACTAAACGGATGCTCCGCGTCTGAAATTCGTGCTCAGCTCAAGACTTGAACAGAGCAAGACAAAACGCCTGTGCTTATTTTCTTTTTCAACATATTTTCCTTTCCAACTTATTTTTGTTTTTCGAGCTTAATTCCGTTGTGAAAGTGGCTTTAGTGGTGGTCCGGGAAGGTAAAGGATATCTAATGAAACTTTATGATAAAGTTCTGCTTGACTGTACAGCTAGATAACTTAAATTCTAAAGAGTACAGCGAAACCTTAGTAATTCCTAATTTTGCTGGGTTTTGTATCACGTTGCCTCGTGGGTAGAACAAAGAAATTTCTTGCCTGATTTTTACAGTACAGCTGGTCCCTGGCGTGTATGAAGCCTGTTCTTCAGCGCAGCACCACTGTCCTCTTTAACCACGTGCAGCTGCTCTTGAATATTTCGTACTTAAGACTGAGCTCTGCACATAGTTATAAAAACGGATTGTACAGTTTGCAGTTGTTTGAGGTCTTTGGCCTCCTCATAGTTTTTAAAGTTTAAAACGGCACTTGTTTTCACTTTTGATTTACAAACCTTTTTGTTTTTGGTTTTTTGTTTGTTTTTTTTTCTTGTACAGGAACTATTTTCAGAAGTTGTTACCACGTGGTTTTGTTGTTGTGGTTTTGTTGTTGGTTTGTTGTTTTTTTTCCAAAGGCACTCTAAGCCTTTACTCTGCCATAACAGGTACAGATGACCTAAAGTAAGAAAAAGTAAACATGCCATGTGAAATGCAGCAAGTTTCAGCAGCAGGTGATGCTTCTTGCATTTCACGTCGACTCCTTTTAAATAGTTGACGTTACTTAATGAGGGTAGGGCCTGGTTGTTTGCCTACCCCCGCAATTAAATCTCATAAATTATTTGGAAGGTTGTACTATAAAACGTAGTGATGCTGCCCTCCTGTGCCTTTGGGTATTTTATTTGATTTTTTTTTTCTCCTTTTGCTAAACTGCTGTTTATGAAACGGACTTGGGATTCAAGGTTTCGTATAGTTTCTTAAAGGCTTCACCACTGTTTGTGTAAATAACTTACGACAAGGATTCTGTACATCTGAAAGTTTTAATTACTGTTATTTCAAGGGGTATCCTCCAGTCACAGAAATTTTTGCAGATATTCAAGTATTGTAACCAGTGCCTTCTTGATGGGTTTCTTGCTGTTCTGAGACATGTACAGAAGATTTGTCAAGTTTGTGCCATATGTAACATCAGACCTTTTGTGAAGGCTTCTGTGTTTGAAAACTAACTTTCCTGCTTCGTCGGACTCCGGGCCGGGGGGGTAGGGGGGAGGAACCAACCACAAAAACCCCAAACCAAACCAACCAAACCCAAAACAACACAACCCACTATTAAAACACATTAAATTATTCTCTCTTCTGCCTTGTGAGCCCCGAGTGGAGGATTGCTGGGGTTTGATAACGATAGAGCAGCACTATGCTGTGGCGATAAAGGAAAATAATAATAATAATAATAATAAAATTAATAAATTACCAGCTCACAGACGGGTTATTTCGGCTTTTTATCCCGGGAGGGCAGGCCGGCTGCGGGCCGCCGCTCCCCTCTCCACCGACCGGCGCCGGGCTTTGCCTTCGACTAAGCGGGAAAGTTAAGTCTCCGCGGGAAAGTTAAGTCTCCACGGCACCGAGCCTTCCCTTCCTTCACCCCCTCGATTTGTATCAGCTCGGTCGTTGTCGCCGCCGCCGCCTCCCTTCCCCGTNTACCCCCGCAATTAAATCTCATAAATTATTTGGAAGGTTGTACTATAAAACGTAGTGATGCTGCCCTCCTGTGCCTTTGGGTATTTTATTTGATTTTTTTTTTCTCCTTTTGCTAAACTGCTGTTTATGAAACGGACTTGGGATTCAAGGTTTCGTATAGTTTCTTAAAGGCTTCACCACTGTTTGTGTAAATAACTTACGACAAGGATTCTGTACATCTGAAAGTTTTAATTACTGTTATTTCAAGGGGTATCCTCCAGTCACAGAAATTTTTGCAGATATTCAAGTATTGTAACCAGTGCCTTCTTGATGGGTTTCTTGCTGTTCTGAGACATGTACAGAAGATTTGTCAAGTTTGTGCCATATGTAACATCAGACCTTTTGTGAAGGCTTCTGTGTTTGAAAACTAACTTTCCTGCTTCGTCGGACTCCGGGCCGGGGGGGTAGGGGGGAGGAACCAACCACAAAAACCCCAAACCAAACCAACCAAACCCAAAACAACACAACCCACTATTAAAACACATTAAATTATTCTCTCTTCTGCCTTGTGAGCCCCGAGTGGAGGATTGCTGGGGTTTGATAACGATAGAGCAGCACTATGCTGTGGCGATAAAGGAAACCCTTCTTCCCGCCTCTTTGCCCCGGGGCTGCGCTGGCCGGGTCGCTCCTCCCCCCTCCTCCAACCTCTTCACGGCGCCGCGCATGCGCACCCTCCGCCACAGCCCCGCGGCGCCGTGCGCAACCGCGCGGTTCGGGGAAGGGACGGGAGGAGACGGCGGCCATGTCGCGGCGGCAGGAGCCCAGGCGGTTGGCGCAGGAGGCGGCGGCGCTGGCGGGCGCGGTGCTCGGCGCCCTGGGTCCGCGGGGCGGGCGGGCGCTGCTGGTGCGGCCCACCGGGCAGGCGCTGCTGACGCGGGACGGGCGGCGCCTGCTGGAGGCGCTCAGCCTGGAGCCGCCGACGGCCAGGTACCGCGGGGAGGCGGTGGCGGTGGGAGGAGCCGGGCCGGGGCGCGGTTTCGCCTGACGCCCCGTGTGCCCGCAGGATGATGGCGGCCTGCGCTTGCAGCCACCGCGCCGCGACGGGGGACGGCGCCAAGACGTTCGTGGTGCTGCTGGCCGGCCTCCTGGGCGGCCTGCGGGAGGCGGGCGGCGGCCTGCAGCGGGCGCTGCGGGCCTTCGAGAAGGAGGTGCTGGAGCGGGCCGTGGCGCAGGGCCTGCGGGGACACCTGCGCTCGGCTCTGTCCGGGTGGCAGGCGGAGACCGGCGCCCTGGAGGCGCTGCTGGAAGCCTACCTGGGCGGCCGGCTGGGGCCGGGCGAGCGGCGGCGCCTGGCCCGGCTCTGCGGGGAGTTCTGCCGCCGCTGCTGCGGCCCGACCGCCGCTCCCCGCCCGCAGGTGCTGCGGCTCCTCGGGAACCGCTTCGTCGAGCTGCACGCCGCCGTGCCCGGCCTCCCGCTGGCCAGCTCCAGGGTCCTACCTGGGCTCGTCCTCCGCCGGGACTTTGCAGCCTACTGCCCGGCGGTAGGGGACCTGCGGGTCGTGCTTGTCACCGAGCCCCTCCGTCCCTCCCTCGCGGCCCCCGGCGTCGAGTTGGTTGTCGACTCCGAGGGTCAGTATCAGGCCTCCTTGGGCTGGATTTCCAGGAGGACGGAAGCCCTCATGAAACACCTGCAGAACAACAACGTTAAGCTGTTACTGTCGAGCGTGAAGCAAGAGGAAGTAGTTATCTACTGTGCAAAGTTACACGGTGTGTCTGTGGTAGAGTGCTTATCGCCGGAAGAAGTTGCCCTCATCCGTGAAATCACGGGAGTCTCACCTTACGCACCTTTTGGTGATAACATACACAGAGAGATCACTGAAACCGCAGTGGCAACGTTCTGCCAGCCCTTGCTGCTGGGCTCAAAGAGATGCGTTCACGTTGGCTTCACCAGCGTGTGCGCCTTTCAGCCCCATTGCCTGATTCTTTGTGGGCCGGTGGATGGTGTTAATGAGCAACATGCTGCTGCTTTGCAAGGGGCATTTACAATGCTGCAGCAGCTATTTAAAAGAGTTGGTCTGAGAGAGGAATGCAAAGCAGACGCTGAAAGGCAGAATGAAGCCACAGGTATTTTCTGCTGGCATTCTTCAGCTGCTCAGAAACAACTTGCAACAGAAAATACTTTTTGTAACAGCAACCAGGTTTCTGAGCAGCAACTGAAAATACGCAGGGGTGAAACAGAGCCACAAGTTGTAGGCCCCGAATTGCAGGGAAGTGGCAGTCCAGCATGTCCCCAGACAAATTTGCAGGTACCCTCAAGTCCCATCTTGCACATCAAAGAATTCAGTGTTGCCACTGAAGGAGATGGGCCTTCAAGAGAAGGACAGAAAGCGCATGCAAAATGCGAGCATCTGGGAGACTTGGGTGAGAGCCCGAAAAGCGATGTACTTGTGTACTGTCAACAGAACTACAGCACTGCTGCATCAGCAGCAGATAATGCTAATGTAGTCACTGCTTGTGAACGCCTAGATGTTGGCAAAGATGTAGGGAAAACAAGTTGCAATGCGGTTCCATTTAAACACGAAAAGAGTTGTGTAAGTATTGCACAGAATGATTCCAGCTCCCTCATAGAAGCGGGGTCGGTTTTGCCAGTAGGAGGTTACTTTGAAATCCTGCTAAGCTATTATATTCAGCACTATGCCAAGCAGTTTCGGGGTTCAGAAGTAACTGTTATAGCTAATGTAGTTGCTGATGCTTTGCTGAGTATTCCCAAGGCCTTATACAGGAGAACAGAACGAAACGGCTTTGCCAGATTCTACCTCAAAGTCATAAACGCACTCGGAAGAAATCAGCCGCTGCCTGCAGACGAGAGAGGCTTAGAATTAGTGTATTGCAAATACCAGTTAGTTATTTCAGTTCTTCACTGTGTTGCACAGCTTCTCTCTATAGATTTAATACTTGGTGTTAAACGGCCACTGCAAAAAATTGAGGATAATGACTCAGAAGATGGCTTCTGAAATAATAAAGCATGTTTTTATACTCTGTTTTCCTGTGTCTTCTTGTCAAATGGACATGTCTCAAAATTCAGTGCTAGAGACCAGCACTGACACTAGCTAGAGACTAAAAGATAATTTTTCAGGCCCAGACACCTAAAGAGCTTCTTTCCTCTTGGAAGAAAAAGAATAACAAGGCTGACCAGCTGAGATTTGTGGAAAACTTGTGAGCAGCACAAACTTGGGAGTGGCAAACCTGAGAAAGCGTAGCTGACTTCCACCTCGGAAGATCTACAGTGCCTTTGAGGATCCTGCATATGTTCTAGCCAAAGGGGAACTTTGCCTCTTTTGGAGGTTAATGCAAATTAGATGTCGTTAGTTTTCCTGACACTTCACAAGTCACCAGTGTGACATGAACTACTGAACTTGCAAGGAGTTCTTTTAGCCTTCATATTAAGCTCGGTTGAATGTTATTTCAAATAAAAAATACGTATTTTTATATATATTGTGGTTTTGAATATAATGGGAAAAATACAAGTGCTGGGGCAGGCCGTTGGTAGGCCATTGCACTATATCCCAATGAGGAATTTTCTCATCTGATGGGAGATGCTGCGTTTTTATCCTCCACCAAGTTCACTTCAGTCAAACCAGTGCAATTAAGAATAATTTCATCTTGCAACTGGCTGGCATGTGCTCTGGCAAATTAGTTTGTGTGACATTACTTGGTACAACTTTTAACTATGCTGGATTGAGTTGTGCTGCTACTATAAAAGGCTATGAAATCATGTGAGAAGTTCACTTCAGTCATTCAGGATTTTATTCTGTTTGGGTTGGATTTTTGCTGTGGTTCTTTTCTTAAATTATTTTTCTTTCCATCAGGATTTTCCCACGATTTGCTTTAGTCTCAGTATCATCTGGATGTCAATGTAACTCCTTTTCTTTCATGGCTGAAAACCTGGTTTGCTGTGGGAGGCTTTGAGTAACTGAACAGCTGCAGCTGATAAGGGTATCACGTTGGTTCTCTGTGTGCCACTGCCAGTATTGCATAATGCTTAGAATAAATGGATTTTTGTTGTTGTTGATCTGCTATTAAATACATTTTAGTGAGGATATTTAAAATCATAGACGTAAATCATATTTACGTGCTATCCCTGAGATGATTACAGCTGCAAATCAAATTTTTTTCTCCATTAGTATATGGGGAAAAGCTGCTGCTTTCCCTTTTTCGGTTTCTTCAGAAGAGTCTGTTTACTAAAGTTGTTTCAGGTGTTTTGGCAGCAGTGCTTTGTTTGGCTCCAGATTTCTATTGAAAGTTTACATATATTCTTAGTAATTAATTTTTTTTCCCTAATAGAGGCATCTGCATATGAAAAATGGTGAAACTCGGTGTTCACTGGAGTGATTAATGACGGACTCAGGAGACTAATGATTTTATCTTTTTTTTCAAACCGGTTTTGGTGGGTGCAGAGAATTAAGCACAGAGGAGAAGAAAGAAAACCAGAAAACCACGGCTGCTTGACCGGACAGCCTTGGGGCTGCTCAGGAGTTTCTACCAGCCCTGGCACTTTGGCAGGCTCTGGGGTTCTATATTTTAAGGTTGCAAGGAGCTGCCGAGTCAGTTTTGCTCTTGCACACGTTTGTGTGTACTCTGTTCACACTGCTGACCAACTTGCTGGCCAAAGAAGATGGATGATTTGCTCCAAGGTGGTCTAACTGCCTTGGAGCCTGGCCGCAGCGGGAGTTGTCTGCAGAAGCTGCTTTTGTATTCTGAAGGGAGGTGCCCCCTAAATACAGGTGAAATAAAGGCAGTTCTGTATCATTTCATGTTCTTTTATAGCAGTTGCACACCTTGAGATCTACTGCCCTTCCTTGAAAAGAGGTTAAAACAATATTTCATTACGTGAATAGACTTCTGGCTGTTCAATTTAAATTGCGTTATTCTTATCATGGAGAAGAAAGCCTAAACGTTTTATGGTACACAAACCTCTTCTTTCAGTATGCCAGAGACACAAGGAAGAATTCAAAAATGGCAATTATATACATCTTCTTTTTCTGACCTGCTTCTGGTGAAGCCTCAAGAGTCTGAAGGCTCATTGAGCCAGGTGCTGTATTTTAGTGACTTCTCTGTCCTTTTATATTTTGTGAATGTTGAGTTTTCCCTTTTGATCTACTGAGTCCCTCTTTCATGCAGAGAACTGAGAACTTGGCACACCTTTCCCTTGGAGAGGAACGTCCCTTCTTTATCCCAGGCTGTTGGGGTGATGCTTGTTCAGGACGTGGCTGTTTGGTTTCCAGGCCTGGACTGGCTCAGGGGAAGGAAAAAAATACAAAGCATTAATTTAGTCTCTGGGGAGAAGAGCAGATTTACTTCTGGATTCAGCTCACTCTGATCTTCAGGAGTCTTCTCCAGTAATTAGCCTGGAAGTGTAATTATGACCTGATCTGAGACAGTATCTTGGGATTGCTCCTGAATGAGGTTTGTGACCTGCTTCAGCTGCGGTTCCCCGACTGCAGAGGCTGCGGTGACCCCATCACCCTCCTCAGGCTGTTACTGCTTGTAGGTACCTAAGTTGTAGCTATGCAATTATTCATGACATCTTGCACCTATCCTGAATTATAAAGCTGACTATTACATGTTATGTGTCCTTTGACAGGTGGCACGGGGACACTTGACACAGGCAGCAGCGACAACGGGATTACCTGGGGCACCTGGGAAGGATGGGTCTGCTTGGTCAAAACTGCAGGGAGCGGTCTGTTTGGGCGTGCACTAAGGTTGTAAAAGACTATGGGTTTTTCTTCTTGCACTGTTTCCCAGAAATTATTTCTATTTTGTGCTATTACTCTATTATTTTTATATTTCTAAATATGGATTGGCCTCCACACAAAGCAAAAGTCAGCTGAATGTGGACACGTGTGTGGACTCAGGTCCAAACTCGAAATGTCATGTAAAGTACGGGGCTACTGGTGGTAACAGCTTAAAATTAAAAGTATGGTTTTAGAAAAATCTTGATGTTTAACTCTCCTCTCTGCAGCCCCTCGCAAACCTAAATTCTACCCCACATGCAATTCATCAGGATATTTTGAAGGCCCTCGCCCTGGCCACAAGGAGGGTAGGTGGATTTTAAGAAAAGGCAATCCCATTTGTCACGTAGCAGATTCATATATACAGGCAGGTGGTTTCTTTTTTTTTTAATTTTTTAAAAAAAGGGGGTTTAAGACTTATGTATAGTGAGACTAGATTGAAACTTAAAAAAAAAAAAGAGTTTTAAGACTTATGTATAGTGAGACTAGATTGAAATACATCCTGCACACAGCTCTTGAGAACAGGAATAAGCTATTTATAGATATGTTTTTATTTGTTAATTTGGGTGGAGGTGAATTCTTAACAGACCTTTACAGGTGCTGGGACCACACTGAGACAATCTCCGTTCCCCAGTGCTTCTCCAGCAGCTTTTCCCCATCGCCTGAACCCAACACCTTCCCAGCCTCTTGGCATCCATCTCCAGCAACACCAGCTCGCTGTTTACCAGACAGGTATTGCTTAACATCTTCAGTGGAAGTTACGCAACCTAAGCATGTTTGCATCCATGCTTACCTGGTTACTGACCCTCAGCCTTTTTGGCAACTAAAAAGAGAGTATGGCTAATAGGAACCAGTCACAACAAAGAATGTTCCTCTCTTGTGTCACAAATCACGTGCTACGGAGTGGCGTTTCCAAGAAGGAGTAGGGGAATAGCAATATTATGTTTAGGAGCGTAACTGTGTAGCGGCATAACCATAACTCTGGTAATTTTATGTTGTTTCTGTTGTTACCTTTATAACAGACATCTTCCAGAGTCTACGGGTGGGTGATTAATCATACTGCGTGAGAAGATTAAGGAAGATTAAATTCTTCACATGCATATATCTCCGGAACTTCATTAGAATTATATTCATGTGAGTCCTTACTTAGTTTGCTTTTTGTTAGGTGACAAATCTGCCATTAGCAGTAGAGACTTCCATTTTTTATTATTAAATTTATTTCTATGCTTGTTTAGGTTAATCTGTCTGCTTGTGTCATTATCAGTGGGTTTTTGTTAAATCTCATGTTAAGAGAGAAATTATTTCAATGTTCACTAGTAAAAATCTCTTTAGTTTAATCATCTTGAAATCTAAGAAATGGTTTTTGCCACCAGTAAACCCAAAGATTAAATACTTGCTTTATTTACTATGCTATTTATCACATTAGTGCTATTAAGACTGAACAAATCGAGAGTCGTGTCTGAATTTATATGAGCAGTAGCTTTGGAAATGTGTTGGCTGTAATTAACACGATTATAATTTTGCAGTAGCATTTTGTGTAAGGCGTCATTTGTATTCTGTTGATGAAACTAGAAATGGATGTTTGGATCTAGGATTACACAAATTACTTCCCTCTGAGAATATTAAACTAATAATTACTTCCAGGAATAAGAATTTTAATTTTAGCATTTCAGAACTAAAAATAATGAGAGGAAAATTGTAATAGATTTAATTTATAGTAATTCCTTCTTTATTATGTGATTCAATGGAAGACTCAGACTTTGGAAGCAATGCTTATTCTTGTGATAGACAGGGCAGTGCACTCTTTTTAAAATTAGTCCTGGCAAAAAGAATACAAACCAGTTTTCTGTAGGAAGACCATTCCTGCTGGTCCAGCAGACGGCTTAATTCTCATGGAATCACCAGCAGATAAAACCCTGTTACGCTCAGGCTTTGGTTTGGTGCAGGATTAAGGGCACATCAGTAGTATTGCTTCCTGTCCCAAGACGCCTACAGTAGAGCTCACAATAAAAGATAATATTTCTACTTAAGGTATTTTAAAAAAGGTATTGTTTTACCAAACAGTGTCTCTAACTCATTCTTATGATTCCCAGTAAAACAACCCAGCGTGGTGATCTGGTTTTTTCGATAATAGTCGTGACCTACTTTCAGTGGATGTCTTTTTTTTTCAGGCGAAGCATCTGATTAAATATTACCTAAAAATGCAAATGCAGAGAGTGAACACATGGCAGGGATTTCTCTGTGTATGTGAGGAAAAGGCAGCTCCAGATGAGAGTTACGTCCGTTGAGATTTTAACATTAGACTTGATACGTGTCTGGTATCATGTATGAGGATTATATTTAGGCTCTCGGAGCAATGAAAGTCATTGTAGGAACTGCTGGATTATATTCACAGGGCACATAAACCGCATGGGGTCCATTTCCTAAAACCAGAAATACTCTGAGGCTCTTGATGAATGATCCAGTACTGAAAAAAACACACAACAGTGCTGTAGAAAAATTAATTTGTTATCCACGTTAACTGTAATGGAGATGTTTATTGACATTGAGAGGTTGTTTTTTTTAATGTCCTGGTCTTAGGAGTAGAGTTCCTAGGGCAGGTGCCCAGCTGCAGGGCTGCTCCTGCCGTTCCTGTGGGGTATGGGGGGTAGCTCTGCTCTTGCGCTCCAGCAGCCAGCTGTTACCTCACTTTGCAGCTTTTCTAGTAGGTGTAGCTGCAAGCAATCTGTTGTTTCTGTGTGACCAGTGCATTTATTTTAATTCGTAAAACAAAATAAAGGGCAGCTTATTCAATTCTGCGATTGATGAATTTGTGTACGTGGAACCTTTCTTGGTAACTTACACGTCTAAAAAGTTTAGAACTGTGGTACTGTAAAGACGATCTTTAGTAAGAAGCACCCTGTACTTCCCACTATGAAACTCAGGGTTTGGCACTTGTAGTTCAGTCTGGATGCTCTCTGTCCCCACATTCTACCAGGAGTAACTGCTTCCTGCTAACTTACCTGGGAAATGTTGGCCAAGCAGTACACTGGTTTCCAGAAAACAAAGTAGAAAAGGTAATTTGTTTTGCCGTCATTTTGTATGATTTGTCTTTTACTAGAGATCTTTGCAATCCCTTTGCTTGGCTGCTGGGAGCACAGTTCTCTACGTTTTCTCCGCTGAGAGAAGGAAATATGAACCAGGGAGCAAAAAAAATCTGAACCCAAATCCTCTACGAGATAATGTGCTGGTGGGCCACCTCCTCACCAGGTTCACTCTGGTGACACTTAGGTACTGGAAGAACCAAAAACTCCTCTGTCACATACAGGAGGGGTTCTACTGTGCCAAGCTTAGATGCAATACGGTTCTGATTGCTGTGATGTTTATGGATTAATCTGGCCACCTCAATAAACCTTGCAAGCTGCGATGCAGGTGCAAGTGGAGGGGGTTTGTGGCATTTCCAAACAACTGGTGCTTGTTTTAAGACAGGTATCAGTCATCAGAATTTGTATTGCGTTCCCTGTAACCTGAGGCATTTTTATCGCCTTGCAGAATTTTTCAGCGAGATGCTTTTTAAGCCTTGGTGGTTCCTAGCATGTATTAACAGCACCATTTTTGTTCTGGGGCTCCCCTCTATTTCAAAAGTTTGCCACCTTGGCCATAAGTGTTGCAGCAGATCCATGGCTTCTGTCTGTGAAGCAGAGCCAATCTGTAACCAAGCAGAAAGCAGGGAATTTTCTCCTCCTGTTTCATTGCTTCTACTCTCTGCTTGACTGGATCTCATGAGACAGCACGGTACAGTAGTGACTCCATGGGCGTGTGGGTGGAGAGAAGGAGGGACAAAAATAAGAGCAGACAGGAGGCAAGAAGGCCCAGTTCAGAAGGAACTGAGGAGGAAAGATGAAGGTTGAACGATGGATATAGCCTAGAAAAGGGCTGTCGTGTAGAAGGAAGAGTCTCGGATCCGTGAATGGGAAGAAGCAGCCCCAGCTTTCACAGGTCCCTCCCGGGGGATGCAGTAGCAGAGGGACGACATTAAGTTCTGCTCTCCCCTTGGAAAAGCGGCAGAAGGTGGTTGCCAAATGGAAAAAAAAATTGATTAAAAAAAAAAAATCCATGAAACTGATTTTCTGCTGTGCTGGGGTAGGAGAGTAGCTGCCTGGAAAGGCATTAGGAACTGTGGAGACAGTCTGTCTTCGCGTCCCAGGGCAGTGTCTGGGCTGTAAACTTGTGACAGTCTGAGATAACGATTCACGTGACTGTTCCTGGAGCTGGGAGAATGGAGGGGTGGGCACAGAAATCACTGGGTGTGCATTACATTTAGATAGCACATCTTACCCTTCCTGGCCTGAGCCTCTGGAATGTGCTTTGATCCTTAGGTATTTCCAAGATAACGGGATGGAGTCTTCAATAAATCTGCATTTTCCTCCCCAGCCTCAGCGGTGGGAGGTTCTGGGCTTGAGCTGGTGTGGTTGCTTGTGCCTGGGGAGTACTGCCCCAGTTCACGTTACAGGTTGTGCAGGAGTGTAATGGGAAGCTGCTAGGTTTACAGCTTTGCAAATGATTGCACAAACTCTTCTTGAGGTCATAAGTGATCACCTGATAAATCTGCCGTCTGCTAGGCCTCGGATAATCAATCTAAATTTACTTACGTTGAAGAGTAGAAAGCCTGTCTAGAACTTCTGAGCTTATTTTTTATAGTGAAATGTAACAAGAGTTTGGTGCTTTTAGCCTCCTTATTTAAATTGTAGGGGAAAATGAATTTTCTTGTACAGTTCTAACTTCTCATCTGACTGAAAAGTTTGAAGAGAAGCAAATATTCTAAAAATCATAGATTTTCAGCATCTCGAATACCTGATCTCCTATTGATAATAGCGTTTGGTGTATTTAACAGCAAGCACTCATGACTACAAAAATGTCTGTTCCCACTGAAAACAGCAGGTGGGTATTTCTGCGTATTCAGACCCCAAGCCTCTAATCCAAATGTATTAAAGTGACCTTAAACAGAAGGTACCAAGTTTACAGGGTACCAGGCCAGTAAAATTGATTACATAGGACTTCGGAGCAGATGATCGATACCATTTTTTTTCTAACTGATGACTCTTACTGGTTTTCCTGCTTAAAAATGAAAGATGGTTGCAATAACATGCATGAACAAGATCATGGATTATTCTCTTGCTATTGTATTTAATATATTTGAGTTTTAACCATTCACTCTATGGTGTCTATAGGGTTTTGTAAATATGATTGATATCTGAATTTGAACGCCTTTTATTAATTCAGCAACTGCCTGAACTTGGTTTTAACATTTTAGCTGCAATGATAAAATTATAATAAAAATGTGGCAAACATCTTGGAAATCTGTTACCATGAACCATTGGGGGGAAACAGTGAATTTAATCTTGTGGAGTTTTATAATAATGCATGCCTGAGGTTAGGATTGGGTCCCAAATCACCAGCATCTGCAAAGCGTGTTCAGTGTCTCCTAAACTGTCCAGCTTTTCAACAACTTTACCTTTACGTTTTGACACTCTTCAGGTTTATAACAAGGTCTGAATCTATAGCGAAATGCAGGGGCAATAAATTTCTCATCATTATTCCCTCTGGATTCCTTTTGTCAGAATGAGTGGGTGTTCACGTCAGAAGGTAGAATTAATGCTGCTGCCGTGAAATGCTGCCTCTACAGCTCCTAATGTTATTGTACTTGTCATCGTGAGCTTTCTAAATGCTCCAGTTTGGAGCTTGGAATATATTTGTTCCACTCATGAAAACACCCCCATCTGTAGGAAGAAATGTGTGTGTGTACCTTTCTTTAGTTTCCATAATGTGACATGTATTTTCCCTCACTAATTTTCCTCCCTTGCAATGTTGTGATGTGCCATGTGATGCTGGCCATTATTTACCCGTATTTTTTCCTTCAGGTTGATAGTTGTCATGTTTTGTTGAAATCTTAGATGCCGGAATTTGTCTTGACTTATTACTTACCTGTTCACATGTATTTTAATCACCCTGCTCAAAAATTATTTTAATAAAAGAGTCATTGAATAATTCGATAGAAAATAGCAGAAATGAATATTCAGGTCAAAGAGGGCAAATGCTGAGGACTCTTCAAACGTTCCGCTGTCATGATAAGCACAGGTTTAATATCTTAGAATTGACAACTGGATTCTCCTAAAAAGGTTTTTATTTACCAGAAGTTTCTAGGATGGGCTTATAATTGCACAGTATCATCATATAATTAGTTTGCTGTTATTGGTATAATTAATCAATACAACAGTAATACAGCAACCTACATTTCTTGTTAAAGTAACTAACCAACTGTTGGTCTTCTGCAGGAATAGCTGTTAAATATCACAGGGTGAAGACATCAGCTGGAGGAGGAGGCAGAGGTTAAGACCCCGGGGTTTTATTGTAGCTGGCACTGATTTACTGCAAGCCTGCAGTAAGTCACCTAAAGCCCGTGTGATTATTTTTTCATCATGAGATAGTAGTGGGCTTCACATTCATAAAGGTTTCAGGCCATGCTTTAAATCCCTGGGAATCTGAAGATGGATGCTGGTGCCATCATTGTGCACTATAAAAAAACCGTAAAATAAATACAGTGTATCAGATGTCCTTTGATTTTTCAATTATCTTTTTATGAAGAATGGAAAACTGTTTTTACCAGGATTGCAGATATTGTGTATTTTGTTCTGACTTTTACCCGAATGCTGCAGGAAAACTGAGATGCAGATGAGGAAGCAGACACTATTTCCTATGTTCCTTTCCCTTCTAATACAAGAGAAGCTCCCTTGCATATTAAGAACTTCGGCGTGCAGTAGGGGGAAATGTTTAAAATGCAGTGTTTTTAACAAGCCTGTCCCTTTCCCTTGGTGCAGCCAATGCCTGTTCCTCTGTCTCCCTGAGCCGTTGCACGTGACTTGAACCCCGAGCAGCTCAGGAGAAGTGGTAACCAGAATACCTGGCACGGCCAGACCCTGGAGGTGCCCTGCGGGTTCCCATCTCAACTGAATGAACCATTTAAATTATCGGTCTTCTCCTGCTCCTCCTCAGCTGGATGGAGAAAGGGATGTTTGTGCACCCAGAGCTCTTTAGCCCATGGCTGGGCTGTTACGGTTGTTACAACATACCCCAGCAGCGCCACGTTCAGCCCAAAGCCCCTTGCAAAGGTTGAGGTGGTCCATGCGTGAGCCTCGCTGGAGTCCGTCAGGGCCCACAGAAGTGCTACTGTAAGGAGCAGGTTCAGAGCCTCGTTGGTTTTTTGTAACTACAGATGCCAGTGTTTGCTTACAGCCAAGTGAAGAATAGTGTCACTTTTGGAGAGCTTCTTGGTGGGAAACTGCCCTCGAGGGCACTACACAGGATCTTTGTGGCTGTGCGACTGTGTTTCCTCACCCTGCATGACTTCTCTGGAGCTCCAGCACAGCGCGTGTGTGGTGTAATGGTCTCCAGATAAATTATGTGACCACCTCCGTAGCCAGCCAACCAGCAGTCTCGTACTGCAGCCTGGCTCTGTCTCATGTAATTCCAAGATTTCATGTCTCTGTCTCACGTAATTCCAAGATGTGCTTCTGTTAGTCATCAGCACATGTAAAAATGTCTTGCAGTTCTCCTTTGACTGCTGAACTTCAACAGTCTTCATGAAATAGCCTACATTTTGGAAGGCTTATTACTGCCGTTAAAAGAATGACAGTCCAACACCTACATATTTCTCACTGACCCATGGAATTTTGCCTCTTTCTCCTTAGATATTGGGAGATCACATTTTTTTAAAAAAAAAAGACTAGAAGCTTTGTGTTTACCCTAGTGACAGGTCCAACCCAAAAACCTCTACGTCAAAATCAGATACTTACCTGGGATCGTCATCCACAGGTTTGCAGTTAAATGCATCAGCCCTAATGTACACGGGAGAAAGAAGTGCTGCTGCTCCGGTTTTGTCCACCTGGGCCAAAAATACGAGAGGTGATTTGGGTTGCTTGGGAGACGGATGTCTTTGCACCCGAGTCACAGGATGGCCATCCCTACTGCAATTCTTGTACTCCAGACTTGTTGGGTATTAGATGTTTATTCACCAACCCAGATGTGTTAGTTGTAGTCAGGTTGTTACGATGCTCTGGCTTTGAACTTTAGTTTCCACGGGTACCTTGACAGCAAGGAAAAAGACAGAGGTATGGGTGTATTAAAAAGCTGACTAATTATCCTGATTGTTATCTGAGAAACCCCAATTTTCTGCTAACAAAAAAAATAAATAATAATGTCAATGCATATTGTTACTCGTAAAACAACAAAACCAAAAGGAAACAACAAAATTTTGGGTAAAATCCAGTTGCTGCTGGAAAGGAGAATGACTGGAGAAGCACAGCCACACCAGTGTATGGGTGGCATTAAATGTCAGAGTAATGATGGAACTGGGAATGAGGGGAAGGGCTTTTTTGGCTATGCCGTGCCCCCAGCAGGGACAGACTGGTCTCATGCACTGGGTTACACAGAGCTGGAAAGCTTCCTCGCCTTACTGCCCGCTGAAAGGAGTCACTTGCAGTGATTTGTCCCCATACATGAAAATGAAATTCCAGGGTACAAATGGAAAAGATACAGCACGTACAGTCCTGGGAGCATAAAATTCCCTGTGCCATGTGGTGAAAAGGAGACCTCTTTTAGGTATTGTGTTTTGTGAATTTATTTCCTAAATTCAAAGGACTTCACCGGCCATGGGTTCCCACAGGACAGAGGTTTGAAGGGTTCAAGCTTGTGAGGCGAGGGACAGTTGGGAAGAGCTGGTCCCGAGCTCTGCGGAGCTGGTGACGTGCTGGCGTTGACTCCACAAACTTGGAATTCAGACACCAAGTCATGGGAACCAGGCACCGGAGTCGGGGTCCGGACCGAGGTGGAGCGATTTGCGGTTGTCTCCGGTTTCACTGAGAGCTCGGTGCTCGTGTAGCGAGCCAGGAGTATCTCCGTGAGCTGGCCTTCGTCCGGAGGGGAGATACCAGCACCCACCGTGATGCGGCAGCCTCCTGTGCCAAGGTTGGCAGCCCCTCTTTGACCGTTGCGGGCAGCTCTAGAAGACCTGAAGAAGAAGAAAATATTTAAAAAGAAAAAAAAAAAACCACTTCGTATTAGTAACGAGAACAGATGTTGACCTCAGATGCCACATCTGCTTCAAGTGTCCCGAGTGCTTTTCGGTGCCTTATGTGCGAGCAGCACTGGCACATTCATACCAAATGAATTTAGTGAATTTAGAAGGGAAGGAGAAGCTTCTTTCTTTTCCCTGGAGGCCCTTCTTCCTATGCCAGACACTGCATCACAGCACGTGATACCATGTAAAGGTTGTGCACGCTCCCCATGGTGTTGGTCTGCTTGAAATGTCACCAAGAGATGGTGGAGGGAGGAACCAGAAGTCCCCAGAGGTTTTGCAGGCATTTACTTGGGAGGTGTCAATCAACGGGTAAAGGGCTCGACAGTCCCTTGGGCTGAGCTAGTAGTCCTGCTGTTGTCTTCTGGTGCCCTTCTTCCTGTCCCCTTCCTTCTTTATTGTTAATACATTTTTGTAAGCTGTTCACCATTAACAGCTCTCATTAAAACATCTGATCTTCTCCAGGCTGCTTCAGGTTCCTTCAGTTTTGTGAAGCTGAGAGGAAAACCAGCTCCAAAGCATGGAATAACCTGATATTTTTGATAATAGACAGTATTTGGATTTTCAAGTTTTTAAATCCCTGCTTGTCTCCAGATTTGAGGTGTGCCCCCGGGATTTGTCTTCGGTAGCTGGGTCAGAGGGAGCCATGAGCTCTCCCTGTTTCTCACGACACTTATACAGTAATTTAGATTCTGGATGTAGGAAGAGAGGCAGGCTGCAGGGCTGGGTGTTCGCATTAGCTGCCTGTCAGACAGACGGGCAGAGCTCTGTCTGCAGCTCAGGGCACTGAAGGGATGGGGCGGGAGGGAGAAGAGCACGTCACACAGTCAGAAATCTGCCTAACGCTCCCTTGCTAAAGGTTCCTCTTCCCGACGACCGCAGAGCAGGCAAGTGCACATAAATGCGCACTGTTAAAATTCATATCTGTCTAAGATCATGCTGTGTCTCCCTCTGACTTTGTCCACTTTTCTACTTGGTTTGTGTACGGCGTTTATTTAATGTTTTGTTTCCTACACGGTGGTCTCGGCGCTGTTGGCAGTCGCAAGGAACAGGGGAGGAGAAATTCTTTCCATAGGAAAGCCGCAGATTAAACATAATGGCTCTCCTGGAAGAGGCAGTAGTTGATGCTGAAGCATTTCAACTTCCTTCATTTGCTAATGCTGTGAAAGTTGGCAGCTCCTTGAATTGATGACGGTCCTCTAATTTCATCAAAATCTTCTTTTTCTTTTTTTTTAAATAAGCAATCCATCAGAATGGCAAAGTACCTCTGGAAAGAAAAGCATCGTGATATTAAATTCATCTAGAAGTTACAGAGAAAAACACAGCCTGTGTGTTCATTGTTTCACTTCAATGCTTTTTGCTGATACTGTGAGTTTGGAAGAGCTCAATAGTGATGTCAGTTACTTGGGTATAAATCCAGAAAATGACAGTGGAGTTGGTCCAGATTTACATAAGTATAAATGAGATTTTAAGAAATTACTGCATAGTTTCCTTTCAGGCTCTAGATCTAATTATCTTAATTAGCCTCTCAATTCAAGGGTCTAATTTCCACCACCGTTAATGAATTGCACTTATACTTGGTGACTGAATTATCTTGCAGTTTTTTTTCAGGGAATATTCCAAAGACTCCTAATGAGAAAAATAGCCTCAGAGTTCTCCAGCTTTGTTTTTCCAAGTAGAAAGACTAAATATAGTGTGTGTTTCCCAGAAAATGTGAGTGACGGGGATTAGTAATTCATGAACCGCGTGGCCCATTTCACAGCCCTGCCAGCACAGATTCACCGTGGCACGGAGCACATCAAACAAAACAACCCGGTTGACTTTCATGCACCTAAAACAATGACGGATAAAGGCTTAATCCAAGCTAAAACTGCAAATGCTCCCTGGGCTCACTGATGAAAATATTGAAAAACAGCTAAGAAATAAGCTGAAAACGGAGTTTTTAAAGGATGGTGAATAACAGACCCAAATTGTTCAAAGTTGTAGTTGAAAGTGAAGCTGCGTTCTGCGAGAAGCCTGTCATTTGCTCAAAGAAGTCTTTTAGAACGTCCTTCCCAAACCCGTGGCTTGTATTTTGTTGTCGGTGTTGCAAATCACCGCCAGCCCATTTTGAGAGGCAGCACATTGTCACTATGAGCAGCCCTTTTAGTCTAAGGGATATATTAACAGTTGATCTTTTTCACATGTTTTTCTTTTAAAATAGATCTCAGTGCTGGGTTGCAGGATCCCCGGCTCCTCATGCCTCATTTAGGAAGGCTTGCATTTTAAGCTTGATGCCCTGGGCAGGGGTGGAAAGGAGAGCAGAGCGGTGGTCCTATGCAAGGTGACTGCATTCCACCTGCTATCGATGGAGGAAGGTGGACTTGTGTGGCAGCTGCTGGCAGGGCTCCAGGCCATCAAGGTGGCAGCACAGTGGTGGCTCTGAGCAAGGGCAGCAGAGCATGCTCTGAACTTTTGTGAAGGTAGGTGACACCAGGCAGATACCACCAAGTCACGCAGCACTCAACCGCTGCAAGATTATTAGGGGACTAGAACATGTCTCTTACCAGGAAAGGCTGAGGGACTTGGGTTTTTTTTTGGTCTGGAGAAGACTGAGGAGGGATCTGATCAATGCCTATAAATACTTAAAGGGTGGCTGTCAAGAGGATGGAGTCAGTCTTTTTTCAGTGGTGCCCAGGGACAGGACAAGAGATAAGAGCACAGACTTGAACATAAGAAGTTCCATCTAAACATGAGGTGGAACTTCTTCACTTTGAAGGTGGCAAAACCCTGGAAGAGGCTGCCCAGAGAGGGGGTGGCGTCTCTGTCTCTGGAGACATTCAAAACCCACCTGGACACATCCTTGTGCAACCTGCTCTAGGAGGACCTGCTTTGGCAGGGTGTTGGAGTAGATGATCTCCAGAGGTCCCTTCCAACCCCATATCATCCTGTGATTCTGTGAACGGCCTTCACACCTTGCTACCTGTAGTGTACCCCTGCAGTGCCAGCAAAGGAGCAGCAAGGTTCACATGCCTTGAAATGATGAGGTAGTGGATCGACTAACCTTGAAATGACTGGCATATCTCCAGTTCTTGAGACGCATACTGCAAGCCTGGTTTTTGCCGTGTTGCCATAAACTAACGAGGTAGCTTGAGCTGGAATTGCCGTCCTTCCCAACAGAGGTAATGTGAATTACGCAGCAAAAGCACTCCCACGCACCGTCTTAATATATTACGTATTGTATCCTCAGAACTGGCCCTTTCCCTAATTGCCGCCTCGTTTTGTTCTCCCCAGCCAGCTTCTTAGAGCACAACCCGCTATTTAAGCCTGCCTCCCTGTGGGACTTCAGCCCAGCCTTTTTCTAGTGTCACGCCTCTGGAAAAGCTGAAGTTGGTCCAGCTGCACCTCCAGTAGCTGTGAGTAGGAGAAAGTATTTGTTTTGCTGGTTTCTTTCTTTC
>VXBJ01004427.1:1722133-1819180 GCA_013400055.1 Nycticryphes semicollaris | reverse complement strand
TTAGAAGTAACCCAACTCCTCCTTGGAGCAGGTTTGCAACGGTGCCTTTGAGTTTCGTTCTGTACCTCTGCTTTGTGTCAGGTATAAATCAAGCACAGCAGGCGTTTCCTGCCTGCTGCACCACAAACCATCAGACGTTACCCGTCAGCGCTGCGCGCAGTTTTGCGGCAGTTCAGTAAAGAGCGAACACGGCCGCTGTGCTCCCAGTGAGTCAGAGCCCCAGAAATGAGCTGTTACTAAACAGCGGGGTCCAAACTGGGCCTTTCTTTACTCAGCTGAAGCCCAGAAAGCAACTTATTGCTGGAAATATTTCTCCCTGGCCTTTTCCTCACTGCAAAAAAGAGGTACATTCCTACAGGCTGCTGGAATTCCAAACCCCACGTTTGCCTTATTTATTGTAGCATTTCAATCTGCTGGCTCCTGTGATGCTACTACACATGAAAAAAAAAGGCAGTTTTTCCCACACGTGGTTTTGTTCGTGGTGTATCCAGTGCAGCAGCTTTATCTCTGGAAAATCCCCAAACCATCTTCTTGCGTTACTTTTTATTTAACCTATTAGGAAAAAAAAATCATTACATTTCTTGCCCTGGAATCTGCCAATAAACCTGAGCCTGCCTGCCCCACCATAGAGAGCAGCATAGGATAAAAACCTCACCTGGGCTCATCCACCTTTAGGAGCTGGACCGAAGGGAGGAGTTAGACTGGACACCCGGCCACTAGTCCCCGCGGGCACGTATGGCTCCAGCCAGATGCAAGCCCCAGGTTACCCCACTGTGTGTGGGCTGATGAGAAAGCAGCTGGTGTGATGGATGTTCGACTTGTCACTGTGCCATAGTAACCTCTGGCATTGGAAAAGCACAAGCACAGGTTTGCTGCTGACATCTCCAGCCTTTCCTCCGGTTAAGCCCTGGGTTAAGCAGTAGGAGCCTCCTCCGGTACGTGTGAATGGTGTGGTAAATGGAAAGTGGACTCCAACTGTATTTTTGATGGCTTATGGTAGAAGCCTTGCTGTGCCTCACCTTCCCACCTGGACCTTCTCACCATGTCTAAAGAAGGATTTGTCCTTTTTACGTTATTTTGAACTGCCATCGCTGACCTTAGCCTGGGTGAATCTGTCTACTTGGTTTTTCAACCTTGGGTTTTGCCCCCTGAGGCTACATGTTTATAGTGCAGTGGTGGGTTGAGTGAGGACCCACTTCTTTCTGGTTTACATTAAGCTGAGCAGCAGTCACTTTCTGTGTCCCTCCTTGGGGGACTAGGAATTGTATAGTCCTCAAAGAGAAGCCCCCCCTTCCTCTCCTTCATTGCTCATTTCCAAGCAGAAGAGTCTAGTCTTTCTTAGGCAAAGCCTTTTTGTATGCTTCTATGTTCATCTCCCTCACTTTTATTTTCTATCCCTAATATATATATATATATATATATATGTACACACATACATTTGAAAGAAATTATCAGAACAGTGCATGAATATATATATACACATATTCCCAGGCTTTTGACGGCCACAGAATGGTGACTTGCCCCTCACATTTCTTCCCCTGTGACTGTCACTTACCTCTGAGGTGGCACTTTGTGAATCCCAGTGCCTGGCTCCGTCCTAAATGCCCACAGCTGGCCCAGTGCCGGTGCTGCAGATGGAGAGCTGTGCCCACACATGGTGGGCCTGGCACTGTGCATGCGCTGCTGAACTTCATCTCCTTTTCACTACCCAGCTTGACACCACGGGGCTGTGACCCGCAGCTCTTCCTGGGCATCTGAGTGGGTGATCCTCCCTATCTCTGAGCAAGCTCCTTGTCAGGACCTACTCTGTGTTGTCCTCTCCCAGGCTGGGCACTGGCTGCTGTGGGCAGAGACTGGTGGGTGGTAGGAGAACACAGAGAAGGCAGCATCTGTGACAGTCCAGCTGCACTGATAGGCAATCCCAGCACTCGGGTGTTTTATCACTTTCCAGAGAGGAAGGATCAAAAATGTCACACACGTTCCCTTGTCCTTGTGCTGTCTGGGAGGGGTATGGCCCAGATGAGCTTGTGACATGACAGCAAAGTACCTCTTGTCCATATGGGCAAAGGGAACGTGCAATCTGGGCAGGAGCCAGCTAGTGCTGCCGGGCACAGCTCTTTGATCATCTCTCCAAATGATTAGGAAGCCAAAGAAAAAACTGATACCTGCAGATGCACAGCCACAACCATGTAGGCTGGCTGGGCAGGGTGGGCTGGGCAGGCAGGAGCTCTGCCCCACCGGGCCCTGAGCGGTCATCGGTGCTCGTGTGCCTGAGGAACGCCATGTCTGCACTCACGGGGCTTCTTCCCACCTGATCCTCCTAATCCACGAAATCCGTGGGGTAAAAACACCCCGGCTCACAGGACAAACCAAGACCAAGCAGCTCAAGTGACAAGATTTTGCCATCGCTGTGGTTTCAAGCTAGCAGGCGACATTTTGCAGTGCAAGCTGTTGCACAGGAATAGCCAATGTTTGCTTGTAGACCCAGTAATGTGAGAGCTGAGGCACTATGGTGCCTCTGTCCCAGCCCCAGTGCCTCTGGACAGGTTGGTTTGTGGTGATAATTATGCCTTGTGTAAAACTTTTATCCAAAAGGATGGTATTCTCCCCAGCCTGCCCCCTTCAACCAAGCCTTTAGGTCTGATTTTGGGAACACCCTGACTCCTACTAATTGCTGCCATTTTAAACGTGTCAAGAAGGCTCTGCCATGAAGGTCTGGGTTGCCCTTGGATGCTCCAGCAGCCCCTGGGGTGAGAGAGACACCTCTGAAGGGCGGCTTTGTCCCCTGGGGGCTGAATCACTCCTTGAGATGTCCTCTCTTACCCTGACACAGGGGAGTCCTAGCTGTGCGTTCAATGCCTGATAGTAGGTGGGATGAACCCAGGCTCTTTCCGAGTGCCAGAGAATTGTCCCATCCCTTTTGGCACAAAGCCAGGCACTGGATACTTCCAGAGAATAATAAATCTTTGGGGTTAATGAATAGTTTCCTTACACTAGCACAAATCTGCAGGGGTCATTAAAGCAAAGCAGCAAATTGAAAGGACAGTCACTCTTCTTATTCTGGAGGAGAAAGTCTCCACAGATTTTTTTCTTAATTTTGATTCTTTATCTTTTGATTTTAATTTAAGGCTTTTCTCAACAAAGAAAGACTTCCAAATAAAATTGGTCCTGCATGAATGAATCACTATCACGCTTTTTCTCCCTTGCCTTCAAGAAATGTTACAGGATGAACAATGTTGCCCGTGCTGAATAAATAGAAAGTAATGAAGAAAATGAAGTGAAATAAGTGAATCTTGCTACTCATTTTCAGCTGAGATGACTTTAAGACAGAGGCAGGAGTGATGTGCTATCAGCTGTGTGTGGCCTCTGACCAACAATTTCCCTGAAAAGAGGCCTTACGTGCTTCACCTGCACACAGGCAGCAAACTTGCATGTTCCAAAACCCCAAAGACTAATAATATCTTAAATCAGACAGGAGGAGAAAATGCACATCCATTTTCCTTGCCGTGGAGGTAGCTGCTGCCTCAGCTGCTGCTGGGGAATCGTGCAAAGCTGAGCAGTAAGGCAAGCTCCAGGAAACCTCTCAGCTCTCTTTTTTAGATAACTCCTGCATGAGCAATTGACATCAGGCTGGCGAGAGGTCAGCTGTGAGAAAGGAATGGAAGACTCACTGGCTTAATTCTGGGAGTTTTGTTTGGGTTTTCATTGTTTTTCTTTTTTTTTTCTTTTATTATTTTTTTTTTAAATCTGGTCTGTTTATGCTTTTTTTCCTCATTTTCCTTGTTTCCTACTTTGTGTTCCTATGGCTCTTTTTCTCTCTCCTCTCCCTACCTCTGGGATGACAAGCGGATGTTATGCTCTGTCAACTCCGTGGCACTTCAATGGGGTAAACAATCACAGATGGCCTACTGGCATGTTTTGGTTTTGATAAACCCACAGCAATTGTACCTTGCACAGGCAGTGCACACTTATGCCCATAGTGGAGAGCACAGGCTGGATGGAGCTAATGGTGCACCTCACTGGTTTCTCCTCCTGAGGTGTTCCCATGCTCTGTGTGGCCCAAAGCAATAGCTTTTGTCTCACAGGAGGGAAACAGAGCACTGGTGATGGCCTCCCCCAGCCTGCCTGCACTTCTGCCACCAGGTCTCCAGAGAAGGGCTGCTGCAGGCACTGGTAAACCTGCTCTAGCATACATCTTCTCCTTCACACCTGGGAAGGACAACTGCAAAGGACATCTCTCATTGCAAAATGCAGAAAGCTCCTTCACTTCCTTGTTCCTCCTGCACGGCTACAGACCTACCTGTCCTCATGCTTCCATCTGTTTTAATGTCTGTACCCATCTGCACACAATAAAAGCATGTGTTCCCTGAGACAGCTTCTGAAAAAGCTGCAGATGTGTGGGTTCATTGAAATGACTTGGGGTTTTGCATCAATGCATTATGCAGATTTACTTTCCCATTTGCTAATTAGGGCCCTGGTGATGGCACAAGCACTAGTCCACGGGCAGAAATTGCTGTACAGATGATGGGTGCTAGGGCTTGTTTACCTCCCCTAGCACTGACCTGGTGGTTGGTGTGAACCAAGCAAGGTCTAGGGGACCTCTGTTGGTGCCTGCAGCAGGGCCCTGGAGTGTCCGGTCACGCAGCTGAGAATCCAGCTTGGTGCTTCTTTCAGCTGACAGGTGCCTTCCCGAAGGGGAAGGAGATGAGCGAAAGCTGCTCTTTCTGCTGTGTCACCCCAGCTTTGCTGAAGAATTGTCAGCTGGAGCGAGCCATGGGCCTGGCAGAGGGGCAGGACAGGCTGCGCTCCGGCAGGCAGCCAACCCGTCTGCAGCTGCCAGCTGGGGCTTACTCACGGCCAGCGCGGTCATCCCGGGACACCTCAGCAGATCTGAGGCAGCTTGGATGGGCATGTCCCGTCACTGTTTGACTGGCTGCTACTAAATTAGCCAGAGGACTCATATATTTTGGCCACTGAGCATAACAGGCATGTCATTCCCAGGCTTTTGACGGACTGCACACAGACTCAGGTCTGTTTGCCCAAAGAAATGAGAAAGGGGCACGGGAGAGGCTCAGCACCCATCTGGGTCTGATGAGACCCATGCAAGCTGCGTGTGTCCACAAAGCCTCTTGCCTCTGGGCACAAGCTGCTGTGGACCACACACAGGAAGAATCTGTGTGTGT
This sequence comes from Nycticryphes semicollaris, assembly GCA_013400055.1. Lineage (NCBI taxonomy): Eukaryota > Metazoa > Chordata > Aves > Charadriiformes > Rostratulidae > Nycticryphes > Nycticryphes semicollaris. The sequence continues at coordinate 1,813,997 of VXBJ01004427.1, read as the reverse complement.
ACCTGTGTATATATATATCTATCTGTATATATACATTTTTGCATGTGTATATAGAATGGTTAGAGTTGGAAGGGAACCTAAAGATCATCTGGTTCCACCTCCCACTAGACCAGGCTGCTCCAAGCCCCATCCAGCCTGGCCTTGAACACTTCTAGGGGTGGAGCATCCACAGCTTCCCGGGGCAGCCTGTTCCAGTGCCTCACAGTAAAGAATCTCTTCCTGATATCTTTATATATATGTATGTGTAATAGCAGGCTGAACTGGCTACGCAGCTCCACACCCTCAGTCTGGATGAAGAGCTACCCCTTCTGCACAGGGGCAGGGTTTGGGAGAAGACTGGAACCTGGTGGCAGAAGTGAGGATGCAAAGGCATCCTCACTTCTTCTCACCATGAGAAGAAGTTCAGAAAAGGCTACACAGAAATCCTGAAGACCTGTGCCAGGCTAATGTCTCATTTTGGACAGAAAACAGGAGTGCCCTGGTGTTGAGAGGAGTGTTGCATGGCCATTTGGAAACTGTTACTCTCTCATTTCCCATTGCTGGACAATCAGGGGCTACAAACTGGCAGTGAGAAAGCGATTTGGGAGGGGTGTGCTGCCTAGGAAGTTTTCATCTTGTATCTTCTTTAGATGAGGTCTCATGGATGATCAAAGGAGGTTTAGCTCATGCAGGCTCCTTAATTCCCTGTTTGCTTCATTCACAAGGGATATCACTGCACCGTCATAGTCACAAAGCCCCAGCATTGCTGACTCCAGCTCAGAAAGCTGCTCACCACCAACTTGGAGCTTAAAACAGCTTTCCACCAGCCCCTATAAACTGCCCAATGGATGCGGATTGAAAGTCCAAATGGATGTACTCAGCAGCTCATCACTCACCAAGGAGGCTGGTCCAGGAGCAATAACCAAACTTCTGGCTTCCTCTGGTGCTGTGAAAATGCGTCTGTGCTGGCTTGAGAGCAGTCACTCAGCCTCCTCTGAAGTTTTTACCTTCAGCCTCTATTTTCCACAGCTGATTCATACTAAGAGCTGTGCTTGTGGTCCCTGACAGCTGAGACCAGCAGCCTAGGCTGGCTTCAGAGACTGCACAAACCCAAAAAAATCACAGCTGAGCAAAAGCAGCAGCTGCCCCCTCTGTCCAGAGCCCCAGCTGACTTTTGCTTTGCTTTGCCCAGGTGGTCTACCAATGGTGTTTGCCAATTTTTTTTTTTTTGTGTGTGTCTTTCTCTCCTTTATCTCTAAAGAATTACACTTGTGCCACCCAACTGCTTCATAGTCACCTTGAGCACCCTCATTATTTTCTTGTAGAGAAGAGTCCAATGGCTTTCAATTTCCTTTCAGTCCCAGCCCTACCAGCTGAAGGCAGCTGCCCAGGCTGTTGATGCTTCTCAAGGGTGCAGGTGGCCAGATGTGCATTTCCTCCAAAATCTAAAAAGAGGAATACCACACTGGGCCTTTTCCATCTTTTAGGTTTTCAGGGGGAACATGGATCTTCTGCCTCAGCTGTTTTTTGGGGGGCTTTTTTGACATCGCATCCTGTTATGTGCTGCGCTCTGATGGTGTTGATGGAGCATCAGATCCTAAGGGGTGTCTGCCCTGATGTTGGGTGTATAGTCCCAAGTCTCAGCTCTGCTGCCTCTCCCTTTTCTTGTGCCCTTGGCCAGTCTGAGTCCTCACCATTAGGGTGAGCAATTGCCTCCTCTGCTCTGCAGCCTCCCAACCCAGAGCAGTGGCTCCAAGGGCTCATGGTGGTGTGGCTGGTGTGGCTCACAACCACCTGCCCATGGCTAGAGGGGCTTCAAGCTCACTCTGGGCATCATGTAGCTCCACCTGCAGCGAGGGACAGTGGCCACAGGTACGTAAGCTGACTGTTATGCTCTTGAAGAGAGTGAGCCACCCGCAGTCACGCTCATTTTACCTCTCTGAAGCTCAGCCTTGACTGTGGGTCCTAAAAATAAATGTATCTGGAGGGCAGGATCCTTGGGAACATCTCCTGACTGGGATCAGGGGTTACAGAGACAGCTGCATGTCACTGACTGCCCAAGTGCCGGTGGTTTTAGTGCTGCTCTCAGGACTTCTGGAGCAGAGTCATCCTCCAGTACAGATTACTTGGCACATGCCAGCCCTGCAGACATGGCCGCCATTCAGCAGAGATGCTGTTTGCCCAGGCAGAGGAAATCAGGCTAAATGGTGCCCACCAGCACACATTGATCCCTGTTAGACCCTCTGCTGCCAGGAAAATGAGCCGCTGGTATCTGGTTTACTGCTAGATCCAGTGTGAGACAAGCAAAACCCAACCATCCCCTGACAAACTAATCCACCTCCAAAAATATCTCCCCAGCAAAAGAGGACAGGCTTAAGGGACTTTTGTCTGCATGCTTCACTTTATCATGTGAAAAGGAAAAAATATAAACCTTGGGGTGGCGAGGCTGAGGGGGGCATGGGGCACTGCCAGGCTCCCCCCCAGGCAAGACAGGAGGGGGAGCAGTCCTGAGGTAAAAGCAGAGCCCCAGCACTTGGGTTTCACTGCAGGGTGGTTTGCCAAGGCCACCTGTGGTCCCTGACAGCGCTTGTCCTCAGCACACTTCTTCCAGGATTGCTTAAGATGGCTTTTCCCTTTCAGGTTGAAAAAATCCAAAATCAAAACCAAAAAATAAAAACACACAAAAAATATTACTCCATCACTTTCTGCCCAGCAGACCTTTGCAGTTTCCTCATGTTTATTGTGATTTGGGACTGGGGCAGATACCATGTATTGTCAGGAATAGCCAAAGGCCAACTGGCTGGTTGTGTGTTTCCCGTGGCACATTGCTTAACACCTACGGTGCTTTATTGTTCCAGAGTTTATCTGGACAGGCTGGAAGGCACTTGGAGACATTTAGCCAAGCAGGCAGCTCAGTGCACCCCCGTAAAGCATCTGTCCATGCAAGGGTCTCCTCCAGTTCTGGAGCTCTGGGTCTGCACCCACCAGAGCATGTGGGGAGGCTCCCATGGGTCTGCCCAATGCAGGGGCAAAGCACTGTGGTCTCTGCCCCCTCAAAAAATGTTACAGAGAAGAGACCAGAGACCATCCCATGGTATCAAGAGAGAGGCTCGATCAGGAGAGCTCATACCTTTTATTGAGACCAACAGACACAGGTAGGGAAAAAAAGTTGGCAAGTTATAGGGTACATGGGTATGTCTGGATTTTTTTTGAGTGTTTTGTTTGGTCTAATAAAAGACGTGACCCCTCTCTGCAATTTTTGTCTCTTCTCTGACCTTAGACCATGCCAGTGGCAATAACCTACTTGGCATTGCCTCCTTCTTCACAGAAATTTCATGGTAAAGAAGAAAATGGTGGGCAAAGACACCCACTGATTACCCTGGAGAGATGGAGGGGGATCACCATTATGAGTAATTAAAAATTAATAAAATCTCACTTGTCTACATTTTCCCCCCTGCTTCTTGGGGGAGACAACAGCAGAAGAGAGGAGGGCTGGCTGTACTCTGAGCTTGCTTTTGTTCTGAAGGCTTCTGACAACAACTGGGGTTTATTTTTGTCCATAATGATGACTCCAGTCCTGCTCTGAACTTAGCAGTGTTAAGCCCAAACAACTGTGATGTGCTCGCTCAAGACTGTGGCGTTTTGTTCTCATTGACTCATATCAAGTAGATATAGTTGAGGTTGTTAATGATTGCTACCATCAGGCAGTAAGATGTATTTTCAGGTCAGCAACCTCTATAAACACAGAATTATTGGGCTGGGGGTGGGACTCACGGAATGCTGTTGGGAACTTCACCTTATTCTTGGTGACCAACCATGTCCTGCAACCTGTCCCCTTCTGCCAGGCCAGGGCAGAGACCAGTATGTGCTGCTTTCAGCTCTCCTTCTCTTTCCACCCTGCTAAAACAGCAGCCACAAAACCTCTGAGGAGCCCTTTCCTTTTCTCATGCAGCTTTTCAGGCTCTCTGACAGGGGCTGGGCAGTGCTAGAAAATGGAATTTGAGCAGGGACAGAGAGAGTTGTCAGGATTTAAGGTTGGCACTTAAGAGGCTGGGTTTCTCCTTGTCCTGGGGAACTGCACAGGGAAGGAACCAGTTTGAAAACACATCAGTTTTGTGGTGTGTGAGCTACATCCTCCCACAAAACCCCAAGTGCTTGGCTACCATGGGAAGTGGGCACAAACTGTGACCAGTGGCCTGGTCCCACCTTGCACGTCCCCAGGGTCTGTTGCCGTCTCACCCACCTAACTTTTCCTGCAGCCTGGCCCTGGCTGATTCTTCACACAGGTATAAACGAACTCCTCCATACCTTACATATATATATATATGAGAGCACACATTAGCACATGCATATCATTGTACACACCACTCAATATCCTACTTTGTTCTACAGCAAACTAAAACTCCATGCAAATAGCTGGCTGAAATGATCAGCCTCTGGTTCTGCCCCTGTGCTCCCCCTACTACAACTGGCACCCTCAGAAATGTCTCCTAACCTATCTCCAAGCATGTTTTCCTGACCATTGCCACAGCAAACAGGATAAAATGACTACATTTTAGCTTATGACTTGGCTTCAGAAACATGGAAGGCACCTTGGGCTGGACACGTCATACCTTTATCACCCAAACTTTTCCAAAAAAATCAGTCCAGATGATTAAGATTTCAAATTAGCTAAGCATTTGTCAGAGTAATTAATACTTCACTCGAATGAACAGACATTTCCCCACTTCAGTGAGATAGCTTTGGATCAGGACCATATTTACTAGAGACTAATCTTCCAGTACCCATTGAAACTGAAGTGCAGTCAAATGTTGTCTTATAAAAGAAACATATTTGTCACTTGAATGTATTTTCAATGCGTGACGTTAATCTTTCTCATTGTTCACATGAGAACTATTAAGTAAATTACTGCTAATTAAAATAATTTTCTAGACAAAGAAGTTTGTTACATTTCTCTTACTCAGGTGAGGCTCAGAAATGACACAAAATGAAATCTGAAGCATGGAAGGGGAAGAAGAACCTGTTGGGAGAGGCACCCTGGAGGGCCGCAACGATGAGCAGAGGCTAAAGCAATGAAACCCTCAAACTGGCACACAAAAGAGACCTGTGTAGCATCCCTACAGAGCTACAGGGGAAAAACTCACCCACCTCAGGCTGAATTGTTTTCCCCACATCACCACAAACCTGGAGCCCACGGAGATGTTGCACATGATGCCTCAGCCCCTCTTCCCAGGAATTCATTTCCCAAGAGGAAGACTGGCTGAAGCATCCAGACCCTTTTCCTGCTTTTTGACTGGCTGCTAAAGGGAGTACTGTGTTTATGGAAGAAGAAGAAAAAAAAATTAAAAACCCATATTTATTTAGGGTCTTTTTGCACCAGGGAATGTGTTCCCATTTCCTAGCTGGTGACAGGCCTTCTGGAGCTTGCTAGTGCCTCTGAGCACATCTGGAACCAATTTCTGATGAAGATTTGCATGCAAATATTAAAATAAAAATAGAGGCTTTTGCTGCAGTCCCATACCTTTGCTGGAAAGCTCTCAGACAGAGCAAGTTGAGTACTGGAACTTTTCCAGCAGAGCTTTCAGTGCTTTCCTGACATGAAAGCGATGCAAGAAAAAGGAATTTTCAAGGACACTTGAGCGAAGTGCATCAGTCTGTGTCATCTTTCCAGTTGAAATTCCCCAAAAGGAATAATTTAAGATTTTTTTTTTTCGCATAGCCTGATGACTGCCAGAAGTCTCTCCACATCAGCTTTGCAGAAGGTTGTGGATATTCTCATAAAACATATATATAAAATGGGCCAGATCACATTCAGATCACAACGTCTAGAAGAACAAATGCTTGCTTTGCAGGGTGTTTTGCCACAAAAAAAACAAGCACTAAAGAGAAATGTAATACAGAGGATTAGCAACCTAACAAAACAAAGCAGGAAGGATCAGTAATGTGACATTCAGAAAAGTGTATTCTGCCTAAAGACTACAGAACAGCTGCTGCAGCATCTGCATTTGCATACCACAAATTAAAATTGAAAAAAAAATTACTGAGCTGTCATCTGCCCCCAGTTATAGGAGCATGGCCTTGCCATTTGCTCTGCACTTGGGGTAGGCTGCCGTGATTCTGGGGCATGGCTTGTGACAGGAGGACAAAGTTTCAGCTGCCATGAGCTACCCTGACCTCCTCAGCATCAGGCACTGCCAGTGAGCTGCTGAGGGATGAGGGGCAAAAACTGCAAATCCCCCCAGGCAATATTTTTGAACAGTATTGGTGATGAACAAGGGCAAAAACATGGATCCTTAGATCTTAGACGTTAGATCATCCCAGTGGCAAGTTCCTGACAGGATCTTTCTGTTTCCACACAGTTGTCTATGACCATCATCAATCAATATTCTCTCCATCTACATAAAAGCACAGTTTTACTAATAGTATATCGATTTATTTGTCAGTTTTACTCTTACCTGCTTGCCTGGGAAACTCAATCTGGTCTGGTGGGAGATGTCCCTGCCCATGGCAGGAGGGTTGGAACAAGACAATCTTTAAGATCTCTTCCAACCTGAACCATTCTGTGATTCTATGAACTTTGCTTGGCAGAAGGGCTGCTGCACTCTGAGCCATGCAGAGGCTTTTTATGCAGCCTCTCATCTTAATGAAGCCCAAAAGGGGTGAGCTGTTTATTCATTGATTTGTCATACATGGTCATATGGGGACAGCAAGATCTCGGGCAAGTTCAGGGGCAGATGTACAAACACCTCTTCAGAAGCAGCTCAGGGCCCAAACAGAGTAGTCTAAGCAGACCGGCTGTACAAATTATTAGGGACAAAGAAGTTTTGGTGAGGGTAGTTGTCTCCATTTTGCAGCTTAGGAGCTTACAGAACTCCCTGCAGAAAATACAGAAAATGTTGGGCAAGCCTGGGAGTTGACTTTACCTTGCTTGAACCCTGCTCTGACTTCAGCATGAAGGCCACCTACAGAACTGAAGTGATAATGGGTACAGAAATAAAACCATCCTGGTTTTGCCTGATGCTTTTGCACTCCATGGTACACCTCTGGGGTGCCAGCACCAGTTGCTGGGTTCCATGACAGCAGGAGAGCGAGCGCCCAGCTGTGTGTACAGCACCGGTGATGGCAAAGCAATAAATCTCTTGAGACATAAATTACCATCACAGTCATAAAATGAGAAGGGTCAGCCATAAAATAAGAAGCTCTTTTTTTATGATGGATGTGTCTGAAGCAGAGCTTTCTGCTGCCCGCAAATCAGAGCGTATGGATACTTCAATGAAAAATGTCCACTGGGTATGGCAAGATCCCATTTAGGGTGACTATAGGACTCAGTTTCTAGAGGAGAATTTGCCCATTGTGTGATATGGCACTAGACATGGGGCAACAGCTACCTGGTGACCCATATTAGTGACATCAAACTCGGCTTTGTCAAAGTAGCCTCTGCTGTGCAAAACCCCTTAAGATCCATGTCACTGGCATGGGACAATCCCTGAAGGCTGGTCCCAACCTGCCTTTGATGTGTTGCCAGTATGTGTGCTGGAGCTGGGGTGTGTTCCATGTGTTCAGATTAGGGTGTTGAGGACCCCACCTCTCTGAGCTCCTCAGCCTTTGAGCCACAGTCCTGAAGACACCAGCTTGATGAGGACATTTGTTGTGAGCCACTTCTGTGATGATGAGATGCTCGGCTGCAGTATCAGCCACAGCCAACCAGAGCAGCTGGTGCAACTTTACTCACCTTGCTCCTACATGCAGAAGAGAAGCTCAGATCCTCCACACATCAAAGTTGTGTAGCTACTTCTCCTCCAGTGTTTCCGGGGTTGGCTGCACACAGCCATTTACGTCAGGCCTCTGTTGCTTCTGCAGGATAAGGGACATCTCCCAGGGATATTTTGGAGTCACCAGGGGACTTTGCTTGGCTGGATTTGTGAGCTCCAGCCATGCCAAGGGTTCTTTCCTGCATGCCAGGCTGCAAACATGCTCTTTGTAGTAAGATGGCATTTTACTTCAGGCCGTTGCTAGCAGATACAGCAAGCAAAATTATTGAAACATCTACAGTGGAGGATGTTTCTGCCCAGTCCTAAGAAGAATCTGTAGTTATGAGGTTTGAACAACATCTTTCAATACGCATCTTGAAAATAAGTCACTTAGTTACAAGTACTGAGAGTGTTGCTAGCCCGACCTCCCGGTGAGCAAAGTGTCTCTCCTACCACCAAACCAGTTTTGCTTTGGCATCTGAGGAGGAACGGGTTTGTGCTATGGTTTTCAAGCTTGGTTGGATTTAACATGTTGGTTTTTCCTCTCTCTTTGTCAGATGCTGAAATCCACAGAGGACTCCAGCTTGGATTTTTGCAGAGTGACGATTTCCCTCTAACGATCCCACCCTCCTCTGTTTTCCCCCTGATGCAGGAGCCAAAGGTATTGGGTTTGTCCTTCCTCACTCCTGCTGCTCCTGTCCAACCAGTGATGTTCAGCAATGACTTCAAGGAAAATCAGTCAGCTGGGTGGTTTTTCTTCGTTAGTTCTGGCTCCAACTGTGGCAAATGAGGCACGGAGCCGAGCTGCCATCTGGAGCTCCTGCTGCCTGGCCAGGAGCTGTCTCCCATCTGCAGAAGCTCTGTCTGATGCTCATGGCCACAGCAGTGAGGTTGCAATGGAGCTGGACCAGATTTGCCCCTTTTTTCAGGTGATGGCACATTTAGCCAAAACCAAGGACCCAATGGGGACATGTGGGTGGGACACCTGGACTCATACCCCTTGTTTCTTCTTCCTTGCAGCAAGGATGAGGTCTGGCACTGCCTGGATCAAGGGCTGGATTGAGCCAGCCCTGGGCTTTGCAACTGAAGGGAACCAAGGCAGATCACAAGTTCTCTCTTTGCAGGGCACCAGGGCTTCAAATATTCATCCTGTTTCTCTCGTTGGGTGTTCAGTACCTCTGTATGCAATAGCTGCATTCAGTGCAGCCTAAAGCGTCCCTTTAAAAGGTGTGGGATCTGTCAGTTTAATCTAGTTAAAAATAAAAGGACTAAAAATGGAAATTTTTGAAGCAACTGCACTGGAACATACACCATCATCAGCTTTGCACCAACACTGCCCATGCTAGTACCATTCTTTCCTCAGCAGTGGGCAATGTGCCTATGAAGGCTGCTCACTAGCTCTCCAGTTCTCAGAGGCAATGGATCATCAATGGCATCGGAGACTTTTCTAAAATTGGTTCAGACTATTAAAGGAAGGGCAGAGGCAGAGAGAGGAATGAAAAAGTGACAAGCTGGTGACATGTTCATTCAGCTCCTCTTTCTCTACAAATGAAGTGTGTAACTGAACTTAAAAGGGACTGCTGAAAAAACGCATGTGGAGACCATTAACAATGAATCATCCAAGGAGATGAGTATCCAGCAATGAACTTTCTGGAGAATGAATGTCTCCTGGTGTTAACTGGGTAATCTCCAATCCCAATCACAGTGGGGCTGTGTCCCAGTGGTGGCCCCTACCCTGAAGAGTTTGCAATCTAACTAGGAAAAGCATATGGAGAATGGGGAGATGTCCACACTGCCTTTTCCTTCCTCTACCCAGGCGCTGACTCTGATGTTGTCAGGCCGCTCAATTCCACAAGTGAGCAGAGACCCTGAACCTGGCACTGCATGAGGGCCAACAACCTGGGTGTCTCTGCACTGCTCCAGTGCCACCACAGCACTGGTGGTGCCAGGGAGCTCATGCCCAGCTGCAAAAAGGGTGCTGGCATCTCTGGGGAAGCAGATCCACAACATCAGGTTCCCATTGACTTTGGCTCATTGTGGCTGCTCCCCAAGAAGTCGAGTACTTGGGAGGAACAGAAGAGATGTTTTGCTCCTGCCTGGTGACTTGCAAAGGCTTGTGCTCTCTCCGTCCAGCCACAAACACCGCTTCTGCTGCAAAGAGGCAAAACATTACAGGCAGCATTTTGCAAAAATGGTAAGCTTCTCTCTTAAATGAAAACTGCAACTGTCTCCTCACCTCTGACATGCAGAATGTATCACTTGAGCTGCTCAGGGTTTGGAGTCTGGAGGTCCTGTTGTGAGCCCCGTTGATCCCTTCTTTCTCGCTTGCTCTCCCCAAGTGTTCCTGCCCACTGCCTCCTTCTCAGCAGCTACCTATCAAAATACAAGCAGAGTTGCCAAATGAGAATGAATAAATATTAAGGTGTGAACATTTTCTAGCCCTTAAGGCTCTGATCCCGCAGTTTTCGTTTACATGAAGGCAGTGGGAGCCATCATGTGTTTGGGGGCTGTGGGAGTGGGCCCAGTGAGTGCTGTGTCCCCCTTTCGTTGCTGTGCAGAGGGACAAAAAAGCACTTAGTAATTGTCCAAATGTGGCTTGCTAAGACTCAGCACTGCAAAGAAACGATCTCAAAGGTGGGTCAGGCTGCGCAGTGTGTTTTGGTCAAGAGCTAGGAGCATGGAAGCAATAAGCAAGAAGATATAAACTAGACTATGGGGTATACTAGAGTTGGAGGAGCTGGCAAGGAAGGGCTCTGCCTGTGTGTGTGGGGGGGGAAGCGCCTGCGTACTCACTGTTGTTCCTTTTTGCCACATCATTAATTCATCACAGAGTGCTCTTCAGCATCTGTCTCTGGTTCAGGGGACTTCTTTTTACAGCTCCTTCAAACCGTTTAAGTAATGCTCATTTCCATTTGAAAGGCAGAGAGGAACTGGAGGTGAGTGCAGTGACCTGCCGGGAGAAGACACTCTTGGGTGGGGAAGGACCTTCTTCATGCTTTGCCCTGATGTCTCCCTGTGCTGGTCCCTCAGAACACCATCTCCACAAATGTCCCCACCAACCCATGACGGCACTGCTGCCCCTGCAAAATGGCCTGCTGGCCACGTGGCTGGGACTCTGTGCTGGCGCAGGTGCCTGGGTTGTGCAGGTGGGCCTGTGCTCCAGCATTTGACATGCAGTTTTTTTTCTGGGGCCTGGGAAGGTGGCTCTACCCAGAGGACATCTAATGTAGCTGACAGAGCCACTATGGCATCCTGTCGTCCTGATCGTCATTTCTCCCTTTGCAAAAAACTCCATTCATAACTCCGACAAGAAGGTGGTCCTTTTCCCTTCCCCAGTTTGGTCTATGTGCCTTCTCCTCACTGTTTTCATGTGACTCCAAGGAGCCACACATCTTCTTATCCTCCCTGGGAAAGTTACTGCTGTCCTTACTGACATAGAGGGGCAAACACCTCATGTATGAATGTCTTTCTTCACGTTTCTTGTTTCTGAGGTAGCATCAAACTTTGTCACCATCAGTCAAAGTCTGCAGCAGCACCTGCATTCCTTTTGCAGTGACCCCGAGAAGCACCCTGGTGGCACAAAAGTATCCCTGCAAAAACTTCCAGCATATTATCCTAATTCTCAGCAACATTGACCAGATTTGGGAATAAGGACGATGATGTCACTGACCCAGAAGCCAGGATAGAATCATAGAATGGTTTGGGTCAGAAAGGACCTTTAAAAGTCATTTAGTCCAACCTTCCCTACAATGAGGATGCCCCCAGTCACATCAGATCCTCAGATAATACAGGAGTGTATAAACAGTAACACCAGAATTTGCCAGTGGTCTTGTATTTCTTCAGCAGTGACCTATTTCTGAAGACACAGAAGACCAAAAAACCCCACACTGTAATGCTCTTGTAATAGTGGCAGATATCTGGATGACATAAGGATACATTCCTTCCTGATCCCAGATGGTAATTACAATATAGTGATAAAAACACACGAGGCTTTTAAAATTATACGACTATAGAGGAACTTGGGAAAATATAGTGGATACTTTATAGAGTTAGAAAATGCATTCCTTGTTTGAAATGCTCATTAATAAAACTTATAGGCTGGTATTAATCACAGGAAATTGTCTAATCTCTGCAAGTTTTTATTTAATTACTAAGATTTATGTATCAAAATGTAAGTTCTTGGGTGGCGTTTCTGCCCTCAGTGGATCTCAGTCACTGTCAACGGCAGGGAAGGAAAGCAAGAAGATGGAAGAGCATCTGGCATGGAAAAAGAAGCCATAAAATGCGCTGCAAAATTTTGCAAAGTAGCTTTCACAGAACTAACTGGTGTCCACCAGAGAAAAGCTTCCAGCTTAGTAAGTTTTCAGAAGCTAATGGAGTTGTACGGACCTGAAATGTGCTCTGAAGCCATCCGGTTTAGTGAGGTATTTCCCCCCTGGACTGGTAAAGGCTTTCTATATCTCAAGTCACATTAAACTCTCACGCAGATCCTCCTAGCATGTGTGTTAACCCCTGAAATGTGAAATGGGGTTGAACTGACAGGGATGGATGAATCCCTGTCCTTCTCCTGCCAATTACTGCGCTGTCCCCAGAGAGGCTGGCTACGGAACAGGAGCTCCCAACATCTATAAGCCAAACTCATCACCTTGTCATCCCAGAGGCCAGCCACCAGCCGTCACTTAACTGGAGGTGTTCCCCCTTTCTGAGATCACACCTGCCAACTCTGCTCCCAGAGTCAGGAGACAAATTGAAAATGCAGGAACAGCAAATAACTTCTACAAACTACAGAGCCGGCAAATATGTCAAAAGCATTTTGATATTAAACTCTCACTTGAAATCAATGATCCAAATGGGACTCAACTTGCTCCTTATTAAAGGGCTAAGGGCAAACTTAATATTTTGGTCTTCATTCACACATGAGTTGGATGGACTTCATGAGCAATTGCTGCATGCAGCACTTTCCTGAATCATACATTATTAAAATCCCACAGCTGGAGATATAAAAACAGATGAGGCTTGCTTGTCCATCCTCAACCAACTCCAGGAGGGGTGACAGGGTGACCTCCACATCTCCACAGCTCAGCACCTTTGACCCATGCTAAGACCCTGGTCCCCTACCCTGGTCTCTCCTGGGTAAAATCCCAGAGTTTGTCCCCTTATCCTTTCGTGTTTTAAAGCTGACATAAAAGGAGAGAGGTGATCCTTGCCCTTGACGAGATTTCACTCCTGGAATGGGACTGAGGAAGGCTAGGAGGAGGCCAGGAGTATCTGAGCCACAGGTGGTGTTTTTCCTGCTGCCTACTTTGAAGAATGTCCTTCAAAACCAAAGATAACCACGTGGAGCTGCCTGTTAAAGGGGGAGCTCACCAGAAGGTGTTTCTCCTTGCGGCAGCTGCCCAGTCCTGGGGTGACCCCTAAAGCACAAGCCTTAGAAAGAGCAGCCTTCATCTACAGGTTTTATCCAGGCAGTCAGCAAGGTGCCAGGGCAAGAAAAACAGCCTTGGGAGCTGTGTATTTCGTGTGATGGGTTGTTGTCTCTAGCTGCTGAGTAAGTTGTTGGCAGGGAACCACGCGTGGTGTATGAAGTGTCTTGGAAGTCCTTCGGAGAGGGCTGTGGAGGTGTCATTTCTGGAACTGTAGACCCCAGGTCAATATGAAAACTAGTCTGGGAAACCATCAGGAAAAGCCTTGAAGCTTAAAAGCACCATGCACACCAGGCAAGGTGTAAAATAAATGTGAGCTCAAGCAGAGTGTCCCATTGGTCAAAATTCATGGTCTACATCGAACAGCAACCACAACATTGCAGGTATAAGCCCTGTTCCACTTCTCTAAGATATACAGCTCCTTCATAATTCTGGCATGAGTGGGTGAAGCTCAACAGAAAACTCAACGTCACGCCAGCATGCACCAAGATCACACACTTCTTCCAAAGTAGAAGATTCAAGTGTGGACCACAGCAGATGTGGCTACTAAAGGTCTGCTAAAAGGTGTTGCCCATTGCAGCCCTGGTCAAAACATCACATGTTAAACAGTTCTATGGGAAACCGTGCAGCTGGCGAGCCCTTCACATGGCATGCATTTCCAAGGAGATAAAACTAAGGTTCATGTATATTGACTTTGTGGAGCTTTTTGTGTTTCTGACAACCAGATGAACCATCAGTCTTCAATGCCCATTGCTCAATCCTTCATGAGGCTGTGGATGAGCCATTTTGCAAGGCACCACTGCATTTCTCAGTGTGGTGGAGCAGGTGAGAGTGGACGAGGGGGCAAGGAGCTCCGTTCCCTTGTGACACCAGAAAAGGCACAGAGCTGAAGGTGCCTCTCCTGCGACCAAGGTACTGCTGAGTCAGATCTTCCATTCCAGGTATCCCATATGTGCTCACCATTTCTGAAATGACCTTCAAAAAGAACCAAAGTGAATTAAAAATGCCAAGGCCAAACAGCAGCCTGCAAATGCGTAGCTGCTCGGAAGAGAGGTGAAAGCTCCTGCTTTCAAGAACACCACCTCCATTTGCCCCCAAAGGAGGCCAGGCACTAATTGTGCAGCTGTGGTGGTGCCCCCAATGGGCTTTCCATGGGGAATGACGTCCTTCCTGCCCTGTGCCCTTGCCTTGGCAAGGCTTTGAAGCTCAGGCTGTGAGCCAGCAGATACCCCAGCTCCACCTCAGCATCCAGTTCCAGTTGACCAGGGCTGAACACAACCCCTCTGCAGCATCCAGCAGCTCTTCAGAGAGCATCTCCCAGCTTGTCAGGTTGTCCTCAGTCACACACACCCACAACAGCATTTAGCAGCCCACATGGATCTCACAAAGAATTCTAGCTGCATACAAACAACATATTCACTAATGATGAACAAATAGCTCTGAGACCCCTGGTCAACATGAGTTACCCCTGAAGCCCCAGAATCCTGGTTCCTTGGAACTGGTGGGACCATTCCCAAGGCCCCTTTTTCCACAGCTTGAACATCCTGTTGGTCCTCACCATCCTCCTCCAACACCTTTGCCCATATACATCACCTTTCGTCTCACCTTCTCCAACCCCTTGCAGCCATTCTTGCCTACCAGGCTGGGCTGTAACAGCAGGAACCACCATGCAAGAAGGCCTCAGCAAGGACTAACTCTGTAAAAATCAAAAGGCAGAACATAAATGTGGTTTTGCCTAGCCCCTGCTCAGAAAGGCCTGTCCTGCCACCCTAGGCTCATCTGCACACACAATAAGTCTTAGCAATTTATTAGTAATGCTGTTCACTTAAGACCAGTATAAAATTCATCTGGTTCTTTACTTAGACTTCTCAATTCCTTGAGGAAATTAAAGGAATTAAATTAAACTAAATGGAAAGGCCCAGATTTAACCTTTTTAATATCTTTTCCTGTAGCTCCTTTGAATGAACATCCTGAGGTCTTTGAAAAAAATCCCATCTAGCGTTGAGAACTTTCCCATATACCCACAACAGAGATTGGGAATGTGCCACCTGGGTCTCTTGGTGCCAAATGTCGTTGCAGGGTTGTGTCCCATCATGCAGAATTATATACTTGGTATTACTGTAGCCCACCAGGTCTATTTGAAGATGTCCATTGCAGGGAGGGTTGGACTAGATGACGTTTAAAGATCCCTTCCAACTCAAATTATTCTATGATTCTATGATCTGTCTCTGTCCATGGGCAGTGTCTCATTGTGCTCCCGTCTTCAAAACGCTGCCCATACTACCATTACTGCTCTCAATTATACCACAGAAAGCAGTGTTGCCATGGCCTCACCTTGAGTACTGTGTGCAGTTCTGGGCCCCACAATTTAAGAGGGATGTGAAGGTCCTTGAAAGTGTCCAGAGGAGGGCAACAAAGCTGGTGATAGGGCTGGAAGGAATGTCCTAGGAGGAGCAGCTAAGGAGTTTGAGCTTGTCTGATTTGGAGAAAAGGAGGCTTAGGGGTGACCTCATAGCTCTCGACAGCTTCCTGAGGAGGGGACATGGACATGAGGGTGCTGAGCTCTTATCCCTGGTAGCTAGGGATAGGACAGGTGAGAATGGTTCAAAGCTGCACCGGGGAGGTTTAGACTGGACATTAGGAAGCATTTCTTTACTGAAAGGGTGGTCAAACTCTGGAACAGGCTTCCTGGCGAGGTGGCCAATGCCTCAAACCTGTCCATGTTTAAGAGGCATTTGGGCACTGCCCTTATTAACATGCTTTAACTTTTGGTCAGCCCTGCAGCGGTCAGGCAGTTAGACTAGATGATCCTTGTAAGTCCCTTCCAACTGAAGTAGATCTGTTCTATTCTATTCTATAAAAATTAAAACATAAAAATAGATTCTTGTGAGAGGCCTGGGATGTTGAACACATCCCAGAAGTCAACTTGGAGAAGCACTGTCTCCTGTGGCAATGCTGTCCATACACACATACATTTGTTGCTTTCTGCAGCCAACCTGGGAGCTCATGGATGCAAACAACCCAGGAGAAAGACCAGTGCTCAGCCATCCCTCAAAGGCTGCTATTCTTGTGGAAGTGAAAAATTTCCCTTCAACAACATACTGTTGGGGCAGTTGACTTTTTTTTTCCCTGACAGTACTGGTGAGTGATCCACTGGTGGCTCTTGTGATGCCAAAGGGTTGCATCTTTTCAGTCCTGTGATGGAGAAATGGTACAGTACCTCTGACTGAATGCTCACATCTCCTTTGAGGTGAGAGGAATCATGCTCTAGAAACATCCGCAGTCTATCTGATTATTTCCTCCCTGAGATCCTACAACCCTCCTGTGTAGTCACTGTGGTGCAAAGTGAGTTTTCTCCACTTTTACAATCTCTACCCACAGGCACCTGTCATAGAGATGCAAGAGTCCACGTGTTGCATCTTGTGCAGCAGGTCAACGGGTATTTGCTGTCACTTCACTGAAAAAAAAATGAAATAATATCTGGAAGGGCACTGGAGGCAGAAAGTGTTCATGCTGGTTAGAGGCGCTTATTTTGCCATCAGGCAGGTTTTCCTATGTTAAAGAGATGCTGAGCTAAAAATAAACACACAGCCCATTAACCTTCAAGTGCCTTGAAGCAATTGCCTGGGGAAAAAAGACAAGAGAAATGGGTAGAGTCTGAAACAATAATTAAAAGTGAATAGACACTGAGAGGAAAGCATGGATGAGGTGGGAATTACAGAAAAAGCCTTTTCCCAGGGAAGTTCTGCTCTTCGCACACCAAACCTTACTTGCACCTCCCTGGCAGGGGCCTGCAGCAGGACTGGTTTCTTCACAGCCAAATGTTTTTTGAGAAAGAGTTTTTTGCCATTTGGATTTGAGAGTGGTTACTTGTCTGCATTTTCACTGCCAGCCCAGGTTTCCATGCCCTTAGCCCAAGCCCACACCTGGGACATACGGAAAACAGTGACTCCCATTGCACGGAGAAGGAGCAGTGGGAGTGGGGGACCTGACTCACTCTCAGAGACACAGAGGAAGCCACAGATCTATGCTGAGCTCATTGGCAAAACCTGGAGAAACCAAACATATTTTGAAAAACAGGCCCATTTTACCATATAAAAAACGTGGGTGGGAATTTTTTGGACCAGCTGTGCTCCTCATGAAGACAAGGACTGCAAATCACGTGGCTGGAGCGATTCATCGCATCTACGCTCTGACCCAGCCATCAGAAAGCTCCTCACACACCAGATTTAACCCGTGTCCCCTTCTCATCAGCCCAGTGAGGTACTGGGGGTTCTTCCATCTTTCCTCACACACTCTTGCCCATGGAGCTACTGCTCAGCCCCCACTGCCCAATGCCAAGGTGTTTGCCCAGAGGGAAGGGCAAGGCTCAGCCCCTTCTCACTTTGGAGAATGCATGGCCCAGGCTGGAGAAGATGCTGGGGACAACATCTTCAGCTGAGGGCTGTGCAAACACATAGAGATGTACTGCTTGGGCACTGCCTCACCCTGAAGCACAACACGGAGGAGGCGGGAGACACAATTCTAATCCCTCAGTCTCTCTCTGTGCCACCTACAGACCAACAGCACTAATAATGCCTAATGATCTCACCTCCAGATACTTGATTCATGTTTGCAAAGGGCTCAGAAATGCTGCCTGGAAGATCCTGCAGAGGTGTGTCACTCATTCCTGCATCCAGGGCCCGGTACAGCCCTGAAATGCTAAGGGGAGAGATGCTGTATATGAATTCATAGTACTTCATTCAATGCAGCCAAAGTCTTAAATATGTTAAGCAGAAACTGGTTTCTCTAATTACAAAAAAAGCTCTTTGTAAAAGAATGATTTACTTTTTTTTTTTTTTAACAAAAATGAAATTTAATTACATCTGTCTAACTCAAGGCAGTTTTCAAATAACCGGCGAGCTTTTGATCACTGTTTTTTGGAGTGTTTGGGGTTCAGCATCTCATTCCTTTAAAAATATCTGGCTTGTAGTGAAAAATAATTAATGGCTACAACTGTTTGATTAAATGGTGTTGTGAAGGACTTACCTGCAGCCATTCCTGAAAGAGGTGCCTTGTAAGATCAAATTTCCTACAAATCCCACAGTGACTGCTATTCTTCTAACAACTGGAGTGCCTGCAATACAATAAGGCAAATAGAAAAGCCTACACTTGTTACAGTTAGGATTTTTAAAAGCGTTGCTAATTTTTCTAACCAGCTTCTCTCTTCAGAGAAGGGAGAGAGAAGCACCACCAGGCCCACTGCAGCTTTCCAAGAATTACTTGAGCTTTGCATTTGCACGGGCCATAGCATCTGGGGGACACTTTTAAACGTTGTCAACAAGACAGTGACCTTTTCTTTCTTGCAGCTTGATGGGTATTCCCAGAAAAAAATAGACTCAATTTGATCTCTTGATATTTCTTCTGCTCTCTGCCCAGGTTACTCAATGTGGTGCAGAGAGAGGGAGGAAAACAAACTGCCTTCCCAGGGTTTTGTGGCTCTGCATTAACCCAGCCTGGAATGATGATGGCCTCTCTCCTGCACTCTGCAGTACCTGACAGTGCCCTCCCTCTTTGGCATCTGAAATTAAATGCTTGAAGATCTTTGGCTTTGTTTTGGACTAGTTTTGCATGTCTTGTTGTCCTTATTTCACTATGGGTCTTTAGTGTCACTTGCTTAAAACTGGAAGATGATCAAACCCTATATCCAGATTGAAATGTAGGAGTCTGCATCTAAGAAAAGCTTTCTGTGTCTAGTCGTGTTGATGGAAATGATTGCTTCCTAGAGATTAAAAGACACAAGTTTTGAGACAAGTGTTAACTCTAATTCCTCAGGGCATAACACTCCCTTCATTTAAGGCAGGTATGCAAGAAATTTTATGGGGAGGAAACTATCTGGTAATAGCAACATCCAGGTTTCTTGTCCTTTCTTGGAAGCATCTGGTCTAAGCTGCTTTTAGACAGAGGATATTGCTGTTGAGGGAATACCAATTCCAACCAGTATTGCCCATCCTCTGCTCTTTGCTGATATCTGGTGGTTTACACTCTGCCTACCTTTTCATTTCAAAGCAGGCATATGGGGGTAGACGTGGCAGCCCAACAGGAATTCCACTCTTTTCCATCCATCCATCCATCCATCCATCCATCCATCCTCTGCCCCAAATTCCAGCCCATCAAAAAGTTGCATTTAGCAACATTTACTCATTGTCATAGCAAGCAACAGCTGGGTGGAAGTAACACTGAGGCAGACGCCAGGGAATCTCAGTCTAAACCCCACTCTCCTACACACATGGCTGGGCTTTTCGGGACAGGGAGAAAGCAGATGGAAAGCTTTCCCCCAGTGGAAATGGGGCTACAGGTGTGGTCGTGAGCCTGAGCATGGCACTGAAGGCAACTATGACACCCTGTCAGAACAAAAGCCGTAGCAGTGACTGGTGCAGCTGCATCGGAGGGGTACCACCAGCCATCAGCCTGGCAAGCTGCACGAGGGCTCTATTGTTTTCCACACCACACGGCATGAATTATTTACATTTTTTTCTGGGACTTCTGCAGGTAACCTTAAAAATATTCCACGGTGAATATTTGTTAAATTATGCATGGTGTTTACTTTTGCTTTTCTGCAGTTCTGCCACCTTTCATGACTGTGAAAAGCAGAAATGGAGACGGCTATCTTTCTTTTGACAGCACAGTTTTCCAGAGTGATTGGCCCGGTTATACAAATCCATACTTGTGCTGGTGCTGCCATTTACTTCAGTGGGACTTCTGCAATGAGTGGGAATTACCTGCATAAATACCGAGCCTGCTTCAATGAGGAAGGATGGGAGGGCAGGTTGGCCCTGCCTGGAGATTGCTGTTTATGCCTGAACTGCTTCAAAATACCTCAAGCAGCAACACTAATGTTGAAACCTCAAAATAATGGCAAGTCTCAGATACAATAAATAATAGCTGCTAGGGACAGAATTGGTGTTTCATCCCCAGTGAAAGAAAAACCATGATCACAGTCAGAAATGAGTAACCTACCACAAGCTCTCTCCTGTCCTGTTTTCCAAGAAAACCTGCCTGTGGCTTTCTCCTGGAAGCACTGGTACATCTTCAGGCCCTGGTCCTCTATATACAAGTTTGGTGTTCCCAAATGTGTTTGTTCTGGACAATTTGGGAACATGAATCCCAATGCACAAACGGGTAACATCCCCCCAGGATGGTACGCAGATATTGCACCCGCTTTGCAGATCAGGCTTTTAATTGCTTATGAGACATGAATGAAACAGCAAATGAATTTCCTGTAACCAGTGTAAAACCAAGACTACTGACGTAAAAGTCTTGCTTTCTCTCAGTTGTTGCCATACTGAAAGGAAGAATATGTCAGTCAAAATGAGATCCAAAATCTGTGACTAGGATTCTCACAAATGCTTAGAGCCAGCTAATTTAATTTGTACCATAGCTAGAAATCCCATAATCATTATAATCATTAAATCTTTTTTTTTTTTTTAAAATCTTAGTTTTATAAAAGCAAGCGTACAAACTGACACAATAATTAAAAACCTTGGTTTGGTTTTCATTCTTCTTTTATTTTCAAAGAAATTCAGTTCCCCAACAACTTTCAGCAAAAAACACTTATTCCTAAACAAATAGTTAAACTGGTATTTGTAGTTAAAAAATCCAAGCATAAATTTTCCCTCCAAACCCATTAAGGGGTTTGGAACAAAAATGTAACTAAGTTAAGAATACCTCCCCAAAAATGTAAATAATTTTTTTAAATACTTGTGTATATTGAATGTCAATACTAATATATGCAGAGGAATGTGTTTGTCTAGCAAAACCCTCCTGTAGTTGTCTAGGCTGCATTTACAGGGCTGAGCCTGCTGACTGCAGGGTGGGAAGTCATCAGAGGAGATGTAGATGTCTAGTGATGGAGAGAAATAGGCACTTCCAGGACATGGTACGTCTTACCCCAGAGTAGCTGTCTAAAATAGATCTAACAGATCGCAGCTCCTAAAATACCTGCCTCTTTTCAACTCTAGAGGAAGACTGGGTGGCGGGCTCTGATGTAGGGGTTCTGGATGATGAAGTGGTTGTCTTTAAAGGCAGGTGGGGCAGATCCCAGCCAGGAACAAGCTGGCTCTTCAGATCCAATCCCCTGCAGGAACAGGTAGCTGTGCCAGAAATCAGCCCAACTCCACCCCAAAGGCAGGGGGAGGTTTGCTCCACTACTCCATTTTATGTGCTGATAATCGGTAATATTTATGGTATTAATAATTCATAGCATCAAACTATTATGGTACCTTACAAATCTCATATTTCTCTGTCTCTGGAAATACCTCCCCGGGGACCATTTGGAGGCAACCCACTGCCAACTCATGTTGTTACCCCGAGTCTGGCTGCTGGACCCAAGTGTTCCTCTTCCCCTGCAGTTTCCAGCTGATGAGCTCTGAATTTATCCTCTTATTAGTTCCCCTGGTACCTGGTTCTCCACACCGAGCTGCTGGATGCATTTTCATTCCTGCTACTTCAGTTCTCTGGGCCACCTGATTACCATCCCTCCATTTCCTCTGGACTAACAAATCCTCTGAAGTTTGTGTCAATACCAGTTTTAATTGGCACCATCGCACACTGTGCCAGGTCAGTACTGAAGGGCTGACCTCGGGAGAGATGCTTTCTTTAAATCAGACATAATGAAAAGGATACCCAAGTTGTTGGATTCTTTACCCCAAACTATAGCTTAAAAATATTCTAGTCCTTAGTCACTGGGAAATTATCCATTGTCACACTAAAAGGATCATTTTATGAACTATTCTTTTTAAAAAAAAAGTCCATGTAAAGGAACTCAGGATTATGTAGAAAGATTATACTGGTAAAATTCTGTATTTTGTTGTGCATGTTAATGCATCAAACAGGTATTTTCCTAAAGAAATCTTCCTGCATTGCAGTATGACAGAAAAGTATTGTAAACCAGATTACTAATACCTTGCCAAGCATCTCAATATATTGAGATCATCATTATTTACCATTCAGACTCCATAGCAACACTGAATGTAAATATATTTACTAACATTTTATAAATGCAGATTAAAGCTCTGCACATTCCAGCTGTGAACATGCTGGGAGAAGAAACAGGGACTCCATCTGCTATTATGTTTGTTCAGTTGGCTGAAAAAAATCAAACACCAATTTAAAGGAATATTTCATTAAAGATCAAGGGATTTTATTCTCTGGAAAAAAAAAAAAAATCCAGGTTATTGGTCAGCTTCTTGTGCTCTTCTAGTCCATTTGGAGCTGCTGCCGGGCGGGATAATAACATCGATCACTCTTGGTTTTGCTGCAGCTGCTTCTTTGTCCAAGTGTATTAATTACCAGTATCAGTTGCAAACTGTTGGATTTCTGTCCGGGATGTCCCCTGCAATGCCACACCTTCCCTGCGGTGCCAGGCACTGTCAGTGCTCCCTCTCACTGCTCCCAGCATCGAAGGCAGCCCAGCAGAAACGCTGAATTAGCAGGGGAGGTGGGGATTGCTGAGGGCACTGGGAACAAATACACATCCATCATCCTACGGGAGACGGCGCGGAGAGATGGGCTCGTAGTTTTCTAAACGCCATCCTGCCTGTGGCGTTCAGCTCGCAGCAGCATCACATGAAGATATTTTATAAAACATTCCAGCCCACCAGCGCTCTGTGAGTTTTGCTTCCTCCGTGGAGGTGACGGGAGGCTGTACTTTTAATGAGTTTCTCTGTGACCTCTGTCAGGAGCCGGTAGTTTCTTGCACCAGGGAAACGTTAGAGGAATCCAGAAGAAAAATTAGCTGCTAGCAAGAAAAAAATTGGCATAAGAAAATGAGGCTCAGCAAGGAAAGAGAACAAATGTATGCTACTGGGGCCCGTTTCTCTTCTCCTTTCCAATAGCTCTGTGCTGTGTTAACCCTTCCAGTCTCAGCTGAGTAGATCCTGATGTATAAGGTTATAAAGGAGCTCGCAAGTAGGTTCTTGCTTCTGTCTCTTCTGATCTGAGTATTTGCATTACAAAGCAAATGCTCGGTTCGGCAACTTGAGCTGTACCTCTGTACTTCCTAAAAGCAATTTAAGAACTAAATTTAAGAACCATCAAACAGGCTGTGCCAATCCCCAGGAGGCAACGATATTTAAGCATGCAAAGGCAAGATAGTTGCTTTCTTATCAAATCACAGGGATGGAATTAAAAGTTCTGGATATTTGTCTTGACTAACAAAAACAAGAATTAAGCATAACGTATCCAGTCCCGGCATCAGGAAAAACTGATTTGTTTTGCAGGCACTAGGAAGGCAATGCAGCATGATGTTGTCACACATTGTGCCATTCTCTTTTCTCATTCTCTTCTGTGAGTGTCCGAGCCTGATGAGGAGGAATGAAAATTATTGGTCATGGATTTGTCCTGTCCTTTGGAAAGCTGCAGCTGGCTGCTCCCTGCTTCCCCCCTGAGCACAGTTAGCAGTGGTGTGTGTGATTCAGAAGCTGCAAGTAAGGAACACTCTGCAGCCAATGGATTTATGCTGCTGCAAAGAGGGCATCTGGAAAGACTGACACAAATTCATATATCAGTGGCTCCCATAATCCTTTCTTGGCAGGAAGGGTGGACAAATGACCTAATACATCTTTTTCATCTGGAATATCTATGAACCTGAAAATGGTGCTGAATTGATTTCCTAAAATAGCACTTTCATCACCAACTGTGTTTCTTAAACTGATGCTTCAAAACCAGAGCATTTCTATTCTCACCCAACTTCGTTATTTGTTCCCATGAACTCCTCTTTTTCAGCATTTGGCAAAAAAACCCAAACAACCCTGAAGGTGAACGATGACAGAGTTGGGGATCTGGGGCCTACTGATCAATCTCCATCTGATACGATTAAGATATTATCTCTGCTCCACGCTGCCTATCATCGTCCTGTATTACTCTTTCTATTCTGAATATAACAACTGACAGATGACAAAGCATATTACTGCAGGCTTTTGATAAACATGAAGAAGGGACTTGTTTATCCAAATATAATTAGGGGCTGTAATTTCACTGCCATTCGAGAAACAGCCTCCTGCACCCCTTCGAGTCTCTTTGCCTGTATGTGGAGGTCTCCCTGCTACGGGCAGCAGGGAGGAACACCAGGACTCTTTTTATCCATACTTTCAGAGATGGGATGCGGGCACCTTCCTTTCCTCCATGTTCTCTGGAGGAATATCACCATGTCCTCTTGGTACACAGAAGAAATAACTATTTTTTTCTTATATTTCAGAGAAGACAGTCTGTCTGGTTTCCCATAGCATTACTTGGGCTGGATCACAGAGGTTTGGGGCATTATTGGGCATGTACACTGCAAGCAGTGAAGCATAGCGCAGATGTGGCAGGCTAGTGCCAGTTTAGGCTGCCAAGTCACCACATCTGGGAGCCTCCTGGTGAGGTGACTGTGCCAGCAGGTTGCCTGAAGCCTGCTCAGCATCGTGCCAGGCATGGCTGAGAAGCTCCCAGTTCTGGAGCAGGATGAAAGGGAGCTCAGGGCTTTCTGGGCCATGCTCTGCTGCATGCTGGGGATGTGCCTCTTGGCTTGCCTTGCTGCAGTGGCAGCACAATGTTTCTGACCTCCAGAAATATGACATGGATAGGTTTTTGTGAAAAGTAGGTGCTACAGCAGTGGGAGCATTAAAATAAATAACAAGACAAGATCATTTCCAGGCCTTGTTATGAAAAAGAAAAAGCCAGCAGCAAGAAGGGCAGAGAGAAATGCACTGCTGCTGGGAGTGATAGGACAACATGACAACGGGACCTCGTCAGCACAGCACCTTTCCAAAAATAGGCTGATGTGGGGAAGACCAAGCTCTCCAGTCCTGGCCACCCATAATTGTCTCTTGACTCATGGTTCTGTGCAAGCAGAAGTATGTGGTGTCTTCAGGTTTCATCTCCCAACCCACAGCCTCACAGGCCAGACCCAGCCACCTGTGGGATCTGTGATCAGCTGCAGATAGTGGGGCTACACGCTGAAAACAGCTCGGCAAGAAGGCTCCTTCCTTGCATTCTGGCTTCTCTCATAACTTAACATAGAATCATAGAATGGTTAGAGTTGGAAAGGACATTAAAGATCATTGAGTCCCAACCCACCTCCAACTAGGCCAGGTTGCTCAAAGCCCCATCCATCCTGGCCTTGAACTCCTCCAGGTATGGGGCATCCACAACTTCCCTGAGCAGCCTGTTCCAGTGTCTCACCACCCTCACAGTAAAGAATTTCTTCCTAGTGTCTAATCTAAATCTCCTCTCTTTCAGTTTAAAGCCATTATGCTTCGTCCTATCAAGACGTTATACATTAGGTCCGAGGTGTTAAGACAGGCCCATGTGGAAAAGAAGACACCAACATGGCAAGGAAGCAGGAAATCAGGTCGGAGAGCTGGTTAAGCAGTAAGCACAGCT
The DNA here is from genome assembly GCA_013400055.1 of Nycticryphes semicollaris. Classification (NCBI taxonomy): domain Eukaryota; kingdom Metazoa; phylum Chordata; class Aves; order Charadriiformes; family Rostratulidae; genus Nycticryphes; species Nycticryphes semicollaris. The sequence goes on along the minus strand of VXBJ01004427.1, from coordinate 1,788,442 downwards.
GGGATGACCACAGAAGAGAAGCAGAGCAGCCACATCACTAGAGTGAGGTTTGGATGATTTTACTTGCTTAAGCACTTTTTCAGCATTAGTGAAGAAATCACACACAGTTCATCTATGGAGAAAAGCATTTTATCAAACTATTGTTTTATGCAAATTAATAAATGTTATTTGAATGGTAACATTTCTAAATTCCTAAGCTGGGAGCATCCCTGCAGTCTGATGTTAGCAGAGCCATTTAAGTGATTTGCAGCCTTGTACTCAGCTCAAAACCCATCTGTCATCCTGTCTGTAATTTAGTCTTGCTCGGAAGATGAAACATCTTTTCAAAATTCATCATGGTTAGTGAAATAGAAATAGCTACATTTCTATTCAACTTCTTTTAATATTTTTCTTTGGCTTTTCCCCTCCATTCTGAGAGCACAATAACCACTAGGAAAAGCTATTTCAACAAGCATCTTGATTCTCTGCTGCTTGGTTAGGACAGATCCACACTATTCCTTTCCCTTTACCCTCTTCTTGACCAGATGAGGAATATGATTTCACAGTGGTTTCCTAAAAATTTGTGGTTTCACTTCAGCACTTCCAGCCTTACACTGTAGACATTTTGATGGGAATGATTTCTACCACACAGTTGTTTTTTTTTTAACTGAAAACAATCCCAAAAGGTATAAAATCACTCTGCTTATTCAGCAAGGAAAATGACCTTCTATCTGCAGTGGAGCAGGGGTTCCTTCCTTTGTTATTATTACTGGGAATGTTGCAAAATAATAATAGGATAACCCTATCCATATGCCCACATATTTGTTATCAGGCTGGGTGGGGCTCTGCATATTCAGCAGGGCTTTGCAGCTAGAAGGGGGCACTGATTTTGCTAGGCTGGTGGAGAAAAATGTGCCTCCCCTCCTCCTACCTATCTGTTTTTACCTGCCATTCTCTAGCTAAGCTCTGCAAACAGTCCTGTGCTTGATTCTCTTTCCCTGAAAGCCCTTTTTCCGCCGTCCATCGCCGGGTCTCACACTAACGCCGTGCCTCTGCCTCCCTCCTCAAGCTCCATCCCCGCATATCTTTCTCTCCGGCGCAGCCTTGGAACGTCACGATGCCAAGATTTTGTCAAGGTTGTCCAACCAGCCTGGAGAACAACTAGACAGAGAGCTTTATTGTGCTGTCCTCAAGGTCTTGCTTTTATTATTAGTCTTTGCTCCCTGTTTGGCTACAATGTTTGAAATCAAAATGTTAACTCCACCTCTGCTTCGTTATTACACAAACCGAGTGGAAATCTGCTGATCAGAATTCCCCTGTTCTTCAAGCGGGTTAGGGTTTCAGCCGGCTGTCTCTTTGAAGTACATCTTTCAGTACTGGATCCTTGCCTCGCACACTGCTGGGGGGGGGGGGGGTGTCAGTCCTTGGGTAAGGTCACTGGCAGCTTCCAACCCACCTATTTTGTTGCATTTCTTGTGTTTCTGAAAATCATGTTGTGACAAGGCGCTAGAGTACAAAGATGACCTTTGGTTTTCAACCAGCATCCTGCAGCGAATCCTTGACTCAGAGTGTACCCCTGGATTTTAGTAAGGACACTGCACATGCTGCAATTCCACTCCAAAGTAATATACAAATGCAAGTTTATATATTAAAAAAATGCAGTGGGTTTGGGGTGGGGTTTTTTTTTGTTTGTTTGATTGTTTGTTTTGTTTTTGGTTTTTTTTCCAGAAGAGGTATTTCACAGTCATCCACTGTAAATATACAGGAACCCAGTGCCAGCAGTGGAAGAAGACAGATGCCCAGCCGTGCCTGTCAGTACTTCTGCAGACTGCCTGTGGCACACAAGCCCACCTCCCTCACCTCTGAGCTTTCTCCCCCTGTGCCAGAGCAAGCCAGTGTGACTTTGCTACATTCCACTTAGCTCAAGAAGGTTTGGAAAGATCTGGGTTGTGTTCAAAGGAAAAGCACTTTAGCAAGCAAAGCACTAGCTTGTGTGTGTGTGTGTGTGGGGGGGTTTGTTTTGTTTTGTTTTTCCTTTTTCTGAATGTGCTTGTAAAAACGAGGCACAATATGCAGCCCAGAGAAGCTCTTGCCCTGTCCTCAGCAGAGCACAGGGACCCTGCAAAGGGCAAAGCTCCTTTTTGTCCTCTAGTCTGTCCTGCTGGGACACAAGGGCTCTGACTCCCAGAGCACTATGAAAGAACTGAAAGGAGCAACAACAGGGGTGCAGAGACATAAGTGCTTTCTCCATCACCACCAAGACTTTATCAGGTAGCCCTGGAGCTGTTAGAGTACTTGTCTGAGTTTTTTTTGCTGTTGGTAAAAATGAGGACGGTGTTACGAAATTCCTCACTGGGTCCTTTGACTGATCAGCTATCCATCCACATTAGCTGAGTATTGTCATCCTGGAAGTTGTGTTTGCATACTTTTTTCCTGCGGCTCCTCTCTACTTCTGGCCTGCCCTCCTTGGTCCTATTTCCTTTGCATGCAGAATAATCACAAGCATCTGCTACCCAGAGTCAGCAGCTTTTGCAGATTATGCAGCTTCTGAGAGAATGCTGGCCTATTTTATTTTGTCAATATGAAGACAGAGGCTGTGTTTACCATCCGAGCTGCTGCAATGCCTTCTGAGGCACCCGTACATCTCAGCATTTTGCACTCTGCCAGGCACAGAGACAAAGAGAGAAGAGAAAATTTGAGGAAGAAAGGGTGCAATACAAACTAGAATTTACTTGACCTGCTATAGAAGGTCTAAATCTTTAACCATGTAACGAAACAGAACTAAACAATGAGCTTGGGGTGGGGGTTTCATGGAATCATAGAATGGTTAGGGTTGGAAGTGACCTTCTTAAAGATCATCAAGCTCCAACACCCCTGCCATGGGCAGGGACATCTCCCACTAGAGCAGGTTGCTCAAAGACACATCCAGCCTGGCCTCATACACTTCCAGGGATGGGGCATCCACAGCTTCTCTGGGCAACCTTCATTAGAATGGGGCATTTCAAAACAGTGCAGAAAAAAACGGGATCCAAGACAGTGCTGCATGAGGCTGATGGTTTGAAAGGGTAACAAATCAGTGAGGATATATGGATTGGGATCTGGACTTTGCAGGTGAGGTCCAGCTCTTGGAAAGAAAGGCAAGGGACCCAAGAGAGTGCTGTGACAGCTGGCTGACTCATCTATTCATGGAATGAGTCAAAAATAAAACACCTATTTATCCAGAAGGACAACATCTCTTCTTTTCTTTCCCTGGGGGGAATATAGGGTGTTCCTGTTGGTAACATTGGAATTATCTGTAGATTCACTGGTCTGAATGGGCTCAGCATCTTCCCCAGTGTAAGCCGAGGTCTGCAGCACTGAATGGGCCAGTCAGCAGCGTGAGAAAGGTAAGAGTTTGCCTGCTAGAAGATGATAATAGCTGGGAAAATGAGATTTGGAGAATTCAGATCCATGGGTAACTGGTTCCACATACAAATATTTTAATAAAAAAGGCTTTTAGTTCCTATGCTGTACTCCTTTCTGAGCAGCCCAGCTTATCACACTTTGCCATTCATATTTGCTTGCTTGCCAGGTTGTATTACCTGTTAAAAAACCCTTGCCTCTAAGCCTTTCTACGCCCACTATGCTACTGCCCAAAATGGCTATACTCTTGCCTATTTCTGAAATGTCAAAATGTACTTTTCTTCTATGGGATAAAAGTAATTTCTGAAAAATAGACATTTAAGTACCCAGCTAAAATGAGCATTTTCATCATATTGACGAAACCAGCCTGCAATTTTCTATTCATACTTTTACCTTCGTTTTCACATACTGCATTTTTGTATGTAGCATCCATAGGTGCAGCCCCAAAATATCAAAAGGCAAGTCTAACTTGTAGTTAAAGACAGTATTGTGACCATTTCTCTTAACAGCAGCTTGCATTTGATTTCCATGGAAATTCATTAGCAGTGGAAGAATCTTTTGGACTATCTTCTGAAGGATTGATCCTAGCAGTGTTCTGGCCAGCCAACCTTTGATTGCTCCTAGCGGCCTGTGTTCTAGTGTTCCAGCCAGCCAACCTTCAAAGTCCATCCAGCTTTTAAAAACTGGATTAAATAGTCAGGCAAGATAAACATGAGGGTGATTCTCATCACCTCATGTTAGCCATCTGAAAAGCCATCCCACCAAAAAAAAAAAAGACACTGCAATCTATTCTTTAGTGAAACAGTTTGGGAAATTGGACAACATTTCACTGAGAAAATCTTCACAGAGTATCTGAAAATAAATTGACAAGCTGCTAAACCATGGTGTTTATCATCTTGCCCGTCTTAACTTTGTTTGCACTCACTGCCATAGATTTATATCAGAAATCTGCTATCAGAACAAGTGTCTGAGATACATCACATGAGTGAGGCTGGCAACATCCTGTCAGCTGTGTGATTGTTTCACACCATGAACTGCAGTTGTGTAATAGAGCAAGATGCATCTTTAATGCTGCAAGAATTACAGTAAGCTGCAACACAGTCTCCATATACAGTAAACTACACAAAAAAAGAAACCAACCCCCCCAAAATGACTCTTTCTTTCCAGAAATGTTGGAACAGCATCAAATATTCCAGCCAGACATGTGCAGGCTGATATTCCTGTATCCCTCAGTGTGCTCCTCTATGAGTTGCACATCAAGCACTGCACTTTTTTCATTCTCACCTACAGATGCCCCAGACTCCATTCTTGTACACGGGCAGAATAAGCACCAACAGCACTGGCTTTGACAGTTTTGTCCTTCTGAAAACCAAACTGCTGGAGAGAAAACAAATTTCCATCATTTTCTCAGTGGCTGGGTGATGACATCAGGTGTCAGCCCTGCAGGCTTCGGGGCAGATCAGAGGGGCTCCTGTGAACCAAGCACGCAGGAAGTGGTCTAGACACTGCAACATGGAACTCAGACACAGATTAATTTGTCCTGCTGAGAAGCACATGTTATATATAATGCCAAGACGTGGAGGACATGAATGGCTCCAGATACCTTCTCACTTCAGGAACCCATTGTCACTTCACAGGTAGCAATATTCAGTGTCAGGGTGGAGCTTCTGGGTGGATTATTACTTTCTTTCCCTCCTCCCCAGTATGCCTCTCCAGGACTGGTGGTCAGAGATTTAGCAAGAGGAACTTTAATTTAAGATGCACTACAGAAATGCCAGATCACGCAGCAACTCCCCTGACAGAAGATATTCTTCTTCCCCACTGCCTGCAGGAATAATTTCAAGCCAAATAATCTGCTGTTGTTGGCAGTGTTGATAGACAAAGAAAATAATGTTTGAAAGACTGAGGTACACTCTAACTTGTGAACTTTCCCATCAATATGACATACAGTAGTGGTACAGAGTGTATCAGCCTGCAGATAAATGGAGACTGAATTTCCAGTGCTGTCAGTCTGGCACCTTTTCTGAGCTCTAAATACTCCCGCAAATGTAAATGTGGCTGGTGAGGAGGAGAGCTAAATGCAAAACTGGTATCTTTGCTTCCCATTAAAATGCTAAAATTAAATCCCTTTTTCATAAGAACTTTCATTCAAGAGTAATTTCAGCTATGAGAGACAAGTACACTGTTACTAACAAAATCATTTATCTTTTTTTTTTTTATCACAAGAAAAAATAAACTGGAAAAGAAATTCTAGGATAGTATAAATCCATCTAATTATACTATTATATCTAAGTTGTGTTTTTCACTTGTTCTTGGGATGGTTCCAGCAAAAGGTCTGTCAAGTTATAAATAAATGGATCAAGGTACTGCTTTTTTTCTCCTCTTCAAGAGTGTATATAGAAACAACAACCTAAAAGAGAACAGAGTCAGAATGATCTATGCAGTTGCTGCAAGGTCTGCCTGCTCAAAGTTGGAATTATGGGATTTTTATGCATCATCTGACCTTGGTCATTGAATGAATGAAATGAAGCAATAAGGCAAGATAGAGTTTTCTTGCTTAAAATAATTCATCATTTATAGTAACAGCATGCAATGTGTCATAGTACACTAGCACAAGAAGAGGCATATGATGCCTGCACATGAGGAAAGGAGATGGGCTTTTACTTTTCCCTTCTGGAAGCTGGTGCTTCCACTGAGTCTGAGCCTCTTGTCTGGATAAGGACTGCAGAACCAGGCTTGCATTTGCTTTGGAGTCCTTGGCTGAGATGAAGTGATTCACCTTCCTACTTCCCTCTGCCAGGGAGGGGTTTTCACACAGGATCAGACCTTTGCTAGGTTTACTGAGAAACCTCAGCCATTAAAATCGACATGAAGAAGAGGTGCAAGAAAGGAAACTTTATTATTCTCATTATAGAGAGAAGGAATAAAAGCCCAGAAGATGCAGAGCATGGAGAAATACATTTCAACCTCTTGAGTCCCAGCCCATTGCTGAAATAGCCACCCAGACTTTTGCTCTCTGTGAATGCTTTCAGTTTCAGGATCCCATGACTAAACTCTGCCAAAATCTTTGGGGGTCATCTGTGTGTGTGCCATTGAGCAGAGAGAAGAGGAAGGGAGAAAGAGTATGAGACAGAGCAAGAATACAGAATAGAATACTGATACCTGTCACTGTCATCAACAGTGCAGAGTTACAGCATTGGCACTGTGCATTACCTTTTTTGTGTGTGTGTGACAAGGCCATTGAAGGAGGATAGATAAACAAAAGCTGTTGCGCACTGAGCTCAAGGATGTTGGTTTCTTGTAGACTAATTGTAACTGCAAGAGCTCACTGAAGGCCATCTTAAAACAGGGCTATTGATAAGCTCTGCCATCTTCCTGGACTGTTTTGTTACCTGATAAAACAGAGGTGGTTCTTTCTGTGGTCTTGCTTATGTGCCCATGTGTCCAGTTTACAGAGCTGGCAGGAACTGTGTTACTTCTCTGTTCTCTACTTCTCCCTTGACGCAGCTAAAATCCACCACCAGTTCACAGTGTGGAAGTGGGAGGAATGGCACAGGCAAGAGACAGACTGGTAGGCAGGCAGACAAAAAGCGTGAGCTTATAATTACAATTTCTTTCACAGAAGCAGCTAAGATTGTCTGAGATTGTTTGAGATCCTGCAAATGAAGATTTAAAATAATCCACATGAATATTGCATCTAAGGAATAGCATAGCGTATTTTCACATAGCCCATTTATTCTCTCCTTAGAATCTCTCACCTGAAAGTGCTGGTGCTAATTGGTACTAAGAAGGAAAAACCTTACCCAGACAAGTTACTTCACCACTAACAACCCATTCTACCTCACACCACTTCTGTGAAAAGTACAATGTGATCTGAAACTCACATGAATCAAGGAAAACCACACTTTTCCTTCCTTCCTTCCTTCCTTCCTTCTTTCTTTCTTTCTTTCAACTAATACATTAGAAACTATGAGGGTGAAAGGAATTAAAGGAAATAAATCTCTATGGCTTAGGGTTATTTGTTGCTTCTCCAGAAAATTATTACTAAACCAACTCACCTTGCTGAAGTTTTCTCTAATAAGGAAGTATCACTTGTACAGGCCACTTGCAATGTGGATCCCAGCACTGGGGAGTGCTTTCCCATGTGGATATGCAACTGCTTTTAAAAGGAACACAAACAAAACCTGGAAGTCCAGGAAATTTCCCTGTACTTAACGTTCAGAGAACATAGTTGTCACCAATCATGCAACAGAGCCTTATTAAATTCCATTGACTGGGAATAAAAGAGAACTGAAGAAACATGAGCAAACAGCAAAAGCAGTGTCCTGTGAGAGTTAAAAGGAAGGACCTGCTCAGTGTGATGATATCCTGATTTTAAGGACTAAGTACCTATTTTGTTTCAGCTGCTCCAAATTTTTTCTTACCTAGCTCTATTGCAACCCCTCCCCCCCTCCTTTTTTTATTAGGTCTCCTAAACTGCCATGAGTTCAACAGTATTCTCTAAGGGATTTTGACTCCCTTATCCTTCCTATGAAAGGATGCTCCTCTGAGCAGAAGTAGGTATCATGTTTCCTTCCTACCACCCTTGTTCCTGTCATTAGCTATTTAATTCAAATCCGAGTTATTTAAAGGATTTAGGAGCTTGATTTTATAAATCCTGCTTAAATTAAATTAAAAACACATTCTGAATAGTATCTAAATTCAAAATGAAGGCAACTCATCTTCTCCTACTACCAAAAAGCAAAAGGCAAGTTATGTTTTTGCCTTCAGCTCAATCTTTTTGCTGTCTCGCTGATGTGCCTGGGAAGGGATTCACTCCAGACTGACTCTCACACTTCTCTGTGGCTTTGGACTGAGAGAATTTTCAGGCCATGAACAACCCTTCCCAAAGAACTGTGCTGCTGTGGGGAGCAGAGGGAGAGCTTGGAGATGTGAGCATCCCCTTTGAGGATCTCTGCTGTTGAATTGGGAATTGTTAATTTTTGCTCATTAGTAGATTAAAGATAAGTTTATTAGGGAAACTGAGCAGTAGCCAGTTGCAATTTGTAAGCAGCCCAATTTTAAACATGTTCCTTATCTTATCACAATGTTTTGATTAGTCGTAAACCAGGTTGAGTGGCCCACCAAAACTGTAAACCACAGGGCTGTTTTAGAGGGATTATAATTGCACGGAAAGGTTTAATTAGCAAGGGGAAAGGGAGTGTCCCCTTCCTCCTCTTTATTTGAAATCTGTGGAAGTTATTATATTGGGAGCAGGTGTAAAAACTGGGTTATTCTATTTTGAAAAATTCTCCCATTTATTTGATCAGCTTTAGTTCTACTTCATTTAGATAACACCTGCCTCCAACATCACTGTGCAAATATTAATTCCCTCCTAACTTTTGAATTGAAAATGTGACACATCTTACCCATAACCAGAATGGATAACTCTTGGCCAGACTTCTCTTCCTCCTCTAGAAGCTTCTGCAAGTTTTTATGAAATTTTTGTCCTAGGTCCTCACACTGTTGTTAGTACTATTATTGCTAAGGAAAAAGAAACAACAGCAATAATAATAGTAATGATAATACTGATTGTATTTCAGTCTAGAAAACTAGATTTCAGTTTTCTCTTTTTATTTTCACTCACTTTCTATTCTGAATTTGCTTATGTTTTCTCAGTCTAACATCCCACTCCCCTTCCTTCCCTAGCACTTTCTTGCCTTATTCCACTTTGGCCTTGTAACTCACGCAATGGCCATTTAGATATTGTTCCTGATCGTTGCACCTCACACCAGAAACAACTCTTCTTTTCCTCTGGAACGTACCAAAGACCACTGATCATCTCACAGGCAGCCATGAGTAGGAAATGTTGAAGATAATAAAGCCACAGTCAGTATCTTCTCGGATCTGTTGGCTTAGAGGGTACATTACTTTCCAGCAGACTTTCCCAGCTTGATAATGTGTACATTTCAATATAAAAATCAATCACATACTTTGAACACTTCGTTGCACAGAACCATTGCCCTGTGGAACATGCAGAAAGAGCACTGACTTAGGCAGGAGTATGGAAAATGAAAAGGAAAGGCAAATATTCTTTATGCCAAAATGCCTATAAAGCATTTCAATGCACACAGGAGAACTATGCATTGTTCCTAGGTTTACTAGAGCTCGGTGGGACTTTGAGAAGAAAATGTTGAACCAGATGACAAAGATGTATTTTAAAGTATCTTGAGAACAATAACCTGTTGCTTTCAGAATAAAATAGACAATTCAATATTTGGTTGAACTGCTAGTGTCTGGTTGATCTCTGAAGTTTCCTCCTTGGCCAGCTGTGATTCTTATCAAATGTGTGAAATACTCATGAGAAAAATATGACAAAAGCTGATAGCACTTCCCTATTGTTTTGTTAAGGTTTAGGATTATCGTCTTTATTGGCTACCCTTTTTTGTCTCCCATTCTAGAAAAACAAGAAATGTCTTCCTAATCCCATGAATTTTTATATTTTCATGAAGAAGGGATCTTTCTCTTTTCATTGTGTGAGGTCAGCATTGGCAAAATTGATCTTGAAGCTGGGTCAGCCCAGAATGCAGTCTGTGCTAAGTGTTCCTCAGTTGCCTCTCTTTCTATGAATTGCCATGAAGAAGGATGACCTGTTTACCTAATCTCCTCAAGGCAAACACTTATCATGAATTTTAGCTATAGGAAGGCCATGTTAGTTCCAAAATTGTTTTCTCAACAGAAATCAATGAAATATGTTTATTTTCAATAAAAAAGAAAGATTTTGGAGAATTCACACATTCCAGTGAACAGCTGTTTCACTGGAAAATTCCTGATCAGCACAGCATATGGAAAGACAAGGTCATCATGACTCTCCTATTCCTTGGAGGATTAATATGGATCAGTAATAACTGCAGCAGCCAAGGCCATTAATAATTGAAAAGGTGCTAATAAGCGCATTGATGAAGTCAGAAGAGTCATAAATTTCTTAGCCGCAATAATTTTGTCCATTTTCGGTCCTTTTTACACCATGTGCTAAGTGAAAAATTGAGATTTTCTGCTTGCAAGGCCTGACTATCCTTTAATAAACAGAATTCTGTTTGATGATGCTATGACTGCAAGTAGGTGCCTGGCCATTAAAATTCTGCCTGAGTTTCCCCAGTTTTCCTGCAATCTGTGCTTTTCCTTTGAAGTTCCATGAAGTTCATTAACTTAGGGACCTGAGACCATCTTTATTCTGTGCATGGCTTTATCCGTGAAACATGCAGGGCGTCAAAGAGAGGTGGCCACGCATCCCCTGTACATGGCTTTCTTCTTCTTCTTTCAGGCTGAGCAATCCTACCTGGTTAGGCCCTTTATAATGCTTGCATGGCCACTACAAGCAGAGAAAAGTCTTACTCTCTACATTCATCTGCTATCTTCATCTTTGCTCTAAAGTCAGCTTGAGCTGCAATCCAGGAAATCCTTGCTAGATGCTCAGGCTGATGCTCTTTATGGCCTTCCTCTGCTGCGGGCTCTGGGCTGGGTGCTGCCTTAGTGAAATGACTGTGCTGCATAGGGCAGGTCCTGCCTCTCAGATTGACTCTGCAGGGAACAGAAAAGCCTTCACCAGGAGTGGTCTGTTGTTGGTTAAGCACAGGATAAGGAATAATAGAGCAAAGGAAGAGCATGAACAAGTAGATAGTCTGGTTTTCACAGCTGCTTCATCCTTTCCCTTTAGAAAACCCTCCTAACTGTACATTCTTGCTACCCAAAATGTCTTTGGGACTTTACAGGAGATACCTTAAATTAGAGTTTGCCTTATTTATTTTTACACCACCGTACATTTCATTTATGGCACCTGCAAAATGCCACCTGTGCTTGACAGGGATTATTCTGAGTGCAAAGTACAGATTAAATGCAAGGTCTAGAGCCTCAAAAAGTGTTCTAAAAGCATGTCATAATCATGATGTTAAGAAAGGGATATACAGCCTGCAAACCTAAAATTTTCCCCTAAAATTACATAGTGGCCACCTGTCAAGCTGAGGAACTTCTGAAGCATACCAGTCTCCCGTGGAAAGGAGGAGGGAACAGAAACAGAAGCAGTGTCAAACTGCAGTTCTCGGGCTTGCAAGCAGAAATTTCTGCTTCCAACAGGAAGAAACCAATCTGTCAAGATAAGAAATAATAATACGGAGTAACACACAATGACTCTTGGTTTTGGCAGGAACATTGGAGCGGAGTAGTAAGTGCTGTCTCCTACCCATGAAGGCAAATGCATCAAAACAGCCGATGCGGGAGAGAAGCGGGAATGATGATAAGCGTGGCTGGATGACACGACATTACACAGTGAGGTGAAGTGCATTCCTGCTCCCAGTGACCCACTTAATGGTTGTATGCTCCCAGCAAACATAACTACTGCAGAGGAGGCATATAAAACGCACATGCTCATACTAAGGAAGAAAAGAACTTCAATTATACTGTTCCAGGGCAATAATCCCATTAAACAAAGGCTGTGTACAGCTGTACCACTGAGAGATGCACACTAACAGGACGAGAAATCAAAGGATGAAAAAATCAAAGGAGGAAATAAATCTAGATATCACTGAAAGATGCCAGGCTGTTCAGCTCAGGGTCTATGCAGAAACGTTTCTATGGACCAGAGCAATGAGGTGTAATGCTCTCCTTTGCTGATCCATGCTCTGTCTCCTGCCTGCCCTGAACCCCTGATAAAACATATTTAAAGTTCCCCTTTAAAGTTATTGGTCTACTGCCACCTGTGCCAGATGTGTGTACCTGTGTCAGTGGGACACCACTGCCTAAGAGGGAGGGTGCCACCCTGAGCTCTTAAACCCATGGAGAAGCCTGAATCCTGGAGGATTTTTAATTATTTTCAATTAGCTATTCAGGACTTTCAGTACCTGCTTTTCCCACAGATTCCCTGGAGTGTATAGACACCCATCCAAACGCTTCAGTTAGTCTTGACACTATCCCACCAAGCCCAAAGCAATTATCTTACAACATTTTACAGCCTACGAGCCAGCTTCATTGTTTTAATTGCCAAGTAATCACCGTATCACAGAATCACAGAATATCAGGGATTGGAAGGGACGCTGGAAGAGCATCTAGTCCAATCCCCCTGCCAGAGCAGGAACACCTAGATCAGGTCACACAGGAATGTGTCCAGGCAGGTTTTGCATATCTCCAGAGAAGGAGACTCCACAACCTCTCTGGGCAGTCCATTCCAGTGTTCTGTCACCCTCACTGCCTGGGCTTCAAATTTTTTTCCAGAACACTCTGAAGGGAAAAAAACCCCCAAAATATTAAAAAAAAAATACACAGTGATAAGCCATCTACTGAGAGTAAAGAACATATTCCTACACATAGACAATTCAAGCAGTTAATTAACTGAAGGCAGTGAATTAAAATTCATGAGGCCACACACATTTTTATTTCCTGGGAAGCTGGTCTCCCATCTTAGTTATGCTTAGGGTGCCTTTTATTAAGGTACCAATGTTCAAATAGGAAATAGTTTTTGTTTTAATGATTTGTAAAACTTTACATCTTTCCTTACATAACCCTCAGGTCCCTGAAGATGCATTTTGTTGTACTTGCCTTCCCAGCCACCACCTGGCAGATGTTTTCAGTTCATTGGCAGAAATAAGAACACAAATATGGGTAACGCTAATGAGATTGTCTGATCTTACATAACAAGTATCAGTCACAGTTATTGATAACAGGAACTGAAGGCTAAAACTGTGTTTGGAGCCACCAGACCAAAGAGCAAGGTAAGACCAGGAGCAGAGGCTGAGTTCAGAGGGGCAATACATCATTATTGCCCATTTTGGCCCTGGTCAAGGAGATGTCAGGGCTGTGGTCAGACTGGTTATTTCAGAGCAGGAACATGGGCAAAAGTAACAGAAGCATGGCCAGTGCACTCAGTGGCTAATGAGATCCTACGAGGCTGGAAAGCATCCAGGTGGCTGGTTACTGCCGTCTGCCTTGTGGGATTTTGGAGGAATAGCTGTAGATTTAGACATTTTTGGAGTAAGCAACAGCAGACTCAATTTAATGCAGGAGGAATCCTCCAGTTTATTGAATGTCAAGAGTATATATTTGCAAAGCAGTATTTTGTCAACTCATATTTTACCATTTAGAAAAAATGAGCTTTGAGCTAATTTTTTTGAGCTCAATGCTTTGAGCGAGGTAGACAGTCATAAATATTTGGAGCAGTACTTGCCTATGAACTTATATGCCATTTACAAATGACTTAGAGTGATAGTGATACAATAATTAATACAAATAATTCCACTTTAATGTTATGAACTGCTCTGTAACATGTAAGGTAGACTGTGATGTTCTAATGCAGATGTTAATTTAAATACCTGACATGGAACAATGTAAAAAAAATTATGTGGCATGAAAAAATGCAGAAGTTTATAGTAGTAAATGTTTATATTAGTGTTTTATAGCACCTAATATATTAGTATACAAAATGTACTACTTGGATAGCTACAGATATTTCAAAAATAATATGTTAGCCTAAATAACACAGAGAATCACAACAGCTCTGGGATACAATTTACTTCATAAACAGATAAATAGATTGAAAACTAACAAAGCTTCTCTAGAACTTTATGAATTCTGGAATTTACTTAAGACTTGTCATAAAATTCCTTTATATAATCCTGAATTTACAGAGGACATCTCATTTTTACAGAATTAATTTAATTATGCCTGTCCCTTCCTAAATTGAAAGTAGGAATACTTTTAACTATATCTGTATTGCCAGCGATGGCTGGTGCTTATAAATTATTTATGTTGAAATCATATTATTTTTCAACGTGCATTAGTAGTGAATTCATGATAGGCTGATCAGCTATTAAGAAATAATCAGAGAATCGGTACTTGGGACACAATGGGAAAGTTTCTTTCAGAATCCCTTTAGGGATTTTGCAGAAAGCCACTTTTCACCACTTCTNAAAAAAAAAAAAAAAAGGGTATTCCAAATTGGTGTTTCTTTCAAGAAGATAATTTGGATTAACAAGCCTGCTTTCTGTCTTTTCTCTCTGAGCAGCTTCACACATCAGATTACCTCTTCACCTGTTTGGATGAATCCTCCATGCTAAAATGCTGCTATATAACCAGGTATTTCTAGTTTCCTGCAGATTTCAGCTCCCAAGGAACACATACTCACTGTAGCAACTGTAGGCTATCATCTAGACCTTTCAGGAATCTTGACCATCTTTCTTGGCTTTCTGGCATAAACAATAATACTGCGGATCATGGCTTCCTGGCCCAGCAAATTAATGAGAAAAGGTATCTTGAGGACAAGGACCACATCTGCCCCAAAACAGGAGAGCCACACTAATGGAAAGAAGCAACACATCAGGTAAGATTTGCATATCTGCCCACACCTAAACTTTCGAAGCAACCATCAAGTTCTAGCAAGTAATTCCAGATTATCTGAGGAAGAAAGGACACGGGTGGCCACTGAAGGCAGCCAGGCATCCTCAGGAGGAGGTGTCAACCTTACAGTTCCAAAACCAAGCCAAACAACCAGACCTTATGTATATTCTCTGCATTTCAGACCCAGACACCACTATGGAAAAAAGAAAGGAAAAACAGCACTAAACTTGCAAAATAAATATACTGGACAATTTGTGTTTCAGGTGCTCTGGGGCACCATCCAGCTTTGGCAGGTGCGAGTTGTCCAGACTACTTCTGCTGTTCAGCTTCCTTTTCTTCCCTTTAGGTGTCCAAAATAGCACTAGAGAATTTAGGGTGATTCAGTAAATGCACGCACTTCTGTCTGAGCTCATCCTCTAGGCCTTACATTGTCAGTAGAGAGAAAGAGGCATTTCTAGGGCACAAGTCATCCCACCTCCAAGCAGACAATTATAATAACCCAAGTGAATTACACTGTACAAGAGCTTATCTTTCTTCACTATTAAGGCAACCCAGGAAAGCTGAGCTATTGAAGCCAGGAACACCTGAAGTCAGGTGGAATTAATTCCACCCCTTATTTTTAAAGGCTTTGGTTACTTCAGGTAGCAAATCCCACAGCTCTCACCAAACTTCCTCTCCTTTGCTCTTCTCCCATCCTTTGCAACTTCCCTTTATTTTTCTGACTAGTTTCTGCCCTTCATCCTTTTTTTCAGCTAATGTAGCAATACCACAGAGTTCTTAAGAATGACAAGTCTGCTTATTGCAGTTGGGAGACAGAGAAAGATGAAAAGTAAAAGCATCAAAATAAAGCAACAAAACAAAATGACAAGCAAAAACTCCAAAGCAGTTTCATCAGTACCCTTTGCTTTTAAATACTGTTATATGTCATAAGAAAACTGCCTAAATTAGGCTACAGATATGATTTAGAATGCATAGAGATTATAAGGCTAAATGATGCAGAAGCAGTTTGCTCTTCTGCAGAACACTACAATGCTATATTTATAACCAAGACCCAGCAAGGCTTTATAGAAAAAGACCTAATAAACAGCAGAGAATATAGCCAACTTTCACTTCCTCATGTATGAAGACTTTCCTTCCCCATGCTAATCTGTCATGCAAATCATGGAGAACACATCTGCCTTCGACATGAGCATTTAGAAATTAATCAGACAGACCATGTGAGTGCTGTGTATGTTAGACATGCTGTGCTATTGTTCCAGTAGTTTTAAATTAATAGCATTACATACAATGCATTTTTCATTATCAAAAATTTAGCTGAGATTTTTTTTCACAGCTTTTCGATCTCACATCCCCAAAACATCAAATGTCAGTGAGGCTTTTAAGTAAATACCACAGAATCACATAATAGTTGAGGCTGGAAAGGACATCTAGAGATCATCTAGTCCAAACCCTGCTCAGAGCAGGATGGCTAGAGTTGGTTGCTGAGCGCCATGTCCAACTGGGGTTTGAATATCTCCAGGGATGGAGACTCCACAACCCCTCTGGGTAACTTGTGCCAGTGTTTCATCAACCTCAGCATCAAGAATTTTTTTCATATGTTCAAATGGAATTTCCCATATTTCAATTTGTGCCCATTGCTCCTGTTTTTTTCGCTGAGCACCACTGAGAGGAGTCTAGCTCTGTCATCTTTACTATCCCACTGCAGACGTTCATAAACATTGATAAGATTCCCTGAAGCCTTCTCTTCTCGAGACTAAACAATCCTGATTTTCTCAGCCTCTCCTTATATGAGAGATGTGCCAGTCCATAAACATCTTCATGGCTCTTTTCCAGACCCAATATGTATGTCCATATCTTTCTTTTACTCCAGATATGTCTCCCCAAGGTGGAAGAGAGGTAAAGAATCTCCTCCCTCAACCTGGTGAAACCCAGGAGGCTGTTGGCTACCTTTGCAACAAGAGCACATTGTCGGCTCATGTTCTACTTGGTGTTCACCAGGACTCCCAGGTCCTTTCCCACAAAGCTGCTTTCCAGCCTATCGTTCCCCAGCTTTTCCTGGCACCTGGGATTGCTCCTCCTCAGAGGCAGGACTTTGTATCTCCCTTTGTTGAATTTCTTGAGGTTCCTGTCAGCCCATTTCTTCACCCTCTGGATGTCTCTCTGAGTAGCAGTGCAAGAATCTGGTATACCAGCCAGTCCTCCCAGTTTGTATCTAGTTTCGCAATCCTTCTGAGCGTGTGTGCTGTCCTACCATCCAGGTCAATAATGAAGATGTCAAACAGTATCGGCCCCAGTGCTGATCCCCAGGGTACACCACGAGTGCTTGGCCTCTAGCTGGACTTTGTGCTGCTGACCACAACCCTCTGGGCCCAGTCATACATCCAGTTTTAAGTCCACCTCCCTGCCCTTTTATTTAGTCGTTTGTCTATGAGAATATTATGGGAAACAGTGTTGAAAGCATAAAAATAAACAACCCCTGCTGCCTCTTCATCCTCCAAGCCAGTCATTTCATCATAGAAGGCTACTGGAAGGGTAAGGCACAATTTCCCCTTTGTAAATCTATGCTGACTACTTCCAACCACCTTCTTGTCTTGCATGTGTTTGGAAATGGTTCCCAGGAGGAGGATGATTTTCTCCATCACCTTCCTGGGGATCAAGGCGAGGCTGACCAGTCTATAGTTCTCTGCATCTTCTTTCTTGCCCTTCCTGAAGATGAGTGACATTTCCTTTCTTACAGTCCTCAGTAACCTCCCCTGATTGACAAGACTCTTCAAAGACAATTGAGAGTGGCCTTGCAATGGCATTAGCTGCTCCCTCAGCACACATGACTGCATCCTATCAGGTCCCATGGACTTCTGAGTGTCCAATCCTCCCAATCCACCCAATCCTCCTTAACCAAGGATAAATCTTCCTTGCTCCAAGCTTTCCCCCTGTTTTTAGGGAGGCAAATTCCTGAAGGCAAATCTTACTTGTGAAAATTGGGGTGAAGAAGTCACTGAGCATCTTGGCCATTTCTATCAATTGTTACAGTTTCCTGGTCCCATTCAGCACTAGGCCCTTCTTGCTGAGATACTTGTAGAAGCCCGTCTGGTGACCCTTCAATTCCTTTAGTAGATTCAAATCCTGGTGGGCTTTGCCTTTTCTAATGCTATTTCTGCATGCTCAGACAGTGTTCTCGTATTCCTCATAGGTCACTTGTCCCTATTCCTGCCTCTTGTTATGCTTCCTTTTCATGTCAGTTTTCTCAGGGGCTCTTTGTCTACCCATGCAGACCTCCTGCCACCTTTGCTTGACTTCCAGCAGAATGAACTACTTTTGAGCTTGGAGGACCTGGTCCTTGAAAAATCAGCAAACACACCTGGATCCCTCTTCTTTGCATGTCCCTCTTCTACGGGATTCCTCTAAGTAGGTCCCTGAGCAGACCAAAGTCTGCTGCCCTGCAGTTCAGCATTGTGAATCTGATTTTACCTTGCTCTATCCTCTTGCTATCCCAAACTCAACCATTTTACATTCATTGTAGCCAAGGTTTGCTTCACACCCCTGACTAGTTCTGCCTTGTTTGTAAGTATAAGTCCAGCAGAGCGCATCCCATCATTGGCTCTTTGATCATCTGTGTCAGAAAGTAATCATCAGTGTACTCCAGAAACCTCCTGGACTGCTTGTGTCTTGCTGTGCTGTCGATATCAAGGTGTTTTCTTGAGCCTGTGAGGTCCAAGGCCTGTGAACATGAGGTTTCTTCTAGCTGCTTGAAGAATGTACCTCACTTACTTCTTCCAAATCGGATAGTCTATAGCAAACACCCACAATGTTGGTGTGCCCTCAAATCCTACCCAGTAAACTCCCCACTGGCTTATCATCCATCTCTAGGGAGAACCCCACGCATTCCTGCTGCTTTCACATAAAGGGCAATCCTGTCTCTTCCCTCTGCTTGAAGGACACCTAGTGCACCTGGATCCCTCTGTGGCAGCACTCCAGCCATGTGAGGTATCACACTATGTCTCTGCCACCCCAATGAGATAGTAGCAATGGCACATGGAGCTCAAATTTCTCCTTTTTGCTCCACATGTTGCATGAGTTAGTGTACAGGCATTTCAGAGAGGCTCACAGCTCTGCTGATTTCACAGAAAATACATGACAGCTTCCCTCATAATGTTGTTCTCTTGGTTCTCCCTTACTTGAGTGTATATGCTTGAGGTCCCCTTGAGTCCTGTATTGCTGGTTTCAAGGTCTCTCCTGTCCACCCTGTGCCAACATGGTCCACCACTTCCTCACTTGGCTGTGGATTGTTATTTCCCTCCCTTATCACTCCCAGTTTCAATCTCTCTTTACCAGGTTGGCAAAGATGGTTTTGCCCTGCTTAGTCGGGTAGGATGGAGTCTCTTCCCAACAGTCCTTGATTCTCAGAAAGGACCCATGGCCATAAAAAATAAATCCCTGTCATTGACACCAGCTATGCAAGCAGATGTTGATCCCTCCACTCCTTTTCAAGCCTTTTTTCCCTCACCGACAGGATCCATTTGGCTCCCTTTGTCCTTGCCTGGAGTCATGTAGTCATGCTCAATACAGTCCAGGTCTGCCCTGGTAGCAGCATTGGTGTCCACCTGGAAGAGCAGCAGGGCTGGACATGCCACATCAGTCTCTCCACAATAGTCCAGATCTGAGCCCCCAGCAAACACCAAACCTCTCTCGACAGCAGTTCAGTCTGGCCTGGTTTGAGTGACAGGATTAATTTCTTTTTCAGTAATTTTACTTTTTAGTAAGGTCTCTTCTAATGCTAGGGGAAAACTGCATTTTTAGAAGACTCTAGTGTCTGAATTTGTGGAAATATTTACTTTATAGTTAGCTATGATATGTGGGTTTCAAGGTCTTGGTATTTTCAAAGCTGGCCAGATGCGGGGACCAAGAGCTGGCCAAGAGAATTATTTCACACCCTGAATGTCACATTCAATATAATCTAGAAAGTTTGCTGAGCCGTCTCTCCTCTCCTGTGATGGCTGTGATCCTGAGAAATTCTTGCCCGGGTGCCAGACCCCTAAGCCCTTCCCTTCCTCCCGAAGCCATAGGCCTTGCAGTGTCTGACATTTGCTGTCCATTGCTGGGAGTGCACAGCTTCCTGCTGAAACAACTGGCTGAGTATAAACCTTGTATATTTTATATTGGAATCAGGATCAATACTGTTTCTTTAGTATTATTAACGTTAATTATTTATTCTTATTCTATTAAATCTGTTTATACTTTGACTCTCAGGTTTCCTTGTTTTTTTCCTGATTCCCCTTCCTAGGTGGGGAGGGGTCATCAGGTGATAGACAATAGATTGTTGTGGCTTCTTCAAACCGTAACAAGATCAGTAGTTGGGGGCCTTCACGCTCAAGGATTGCAGCAATATTAATATCCAGCAGGATCTTTCTGATCAAAAGTTTGCTTTGGTTAATGCAGTAAACAGGCTTTCAGCATCTCAGAATCCCATCAGTACAAACTCTTCCAGACGCCCTCGGGGACAGAACGGGTGTCAGTCCCTGACAAACTGTCCTGAGAAACTGTATCTGGGAACATGCAGAGATAATGTGAGATGCTGCAGCTGTTGGCCCAAACTCAAAGATCTTCAGCTATAATATCCTTCCCTTTCCTCTTTCACCCTCTCAACTCTAGTCCCAAGCCAAAGACACAGAGGAAGCAGTACAGGAGTAAAGAGAGAAAATTATCATTACAAAAAAAGTTTTAAATATACACCTTTTCTTTACTTAACAGAGCTTGTTCATATCCCAATTTTGACATTCTTTTGACACCTTTTGCTATGCAGCTGATTGGTCTTTGAATGCCAGCCATTTGAAATACTGTGTTTTGAACTATAAATTTAAGACGCTGAGTTATATAAAACCCTAATTTTTTCTTCTTTTTTTTACTGAAGGTAGATAGCTGCGATTCTTTCCACTCATATTCTGCACTGCTATGTGATGCCAAGGTACTTGCCTTCAGGCAAAAGTGTTCTGCGTGTTGCTGAAGAAAACAGAGTTTTAGAAAAATGTATTGAGTAGTAGTTTGTATCCATGTCTGTGCTTATTGAAGGTTCACCATCTCAGGAGAAATCAGGCTGCAAAGGAGGAAGGAACTAGCTCTCCTGTGCCGGGTCATACCCTGGCTAGAGCTGCAGAGAACTATTTTTTAAAGGGCAAGGTCAGAAGTTAAATTGGTAATTGCCAATTCACTGAAAATTAAATTGGTCCTCCAAAAGAGTTAGTCCTAGCAAATGTTTCAACCCAATAAAAGTGCATGGGACAAAAAGTTCTATAATTCTTAGGGTTTCATAATAAAATGTATGATTTGAGCTTTATTGTGATTTTAAATTAAAAATTAGAATGAATGCTGGTAAATACATAGGGAAGTGGTAAAAATCAAAACAAAACAATTGCAGATGATCTAAATGGAATGTTTGGATTTGCTCCATCTGTAAATTTTTTTGAGGGGGGGGAGGGTAAGAGGGAGGGTTTACACTCTATGAGAAGGGGTTATTGTCTTTTCTTCCCTGTTTGGGATGCTGTGTTCTCATACGACTCAGAACCATGTCCTGCCCAGTCCTGGGGCTGAATATATATCCTGTCCCTGGCGGGGGTGCTACTGTGAGCACTTTTAGCTGTAAGAGGGAGTTCAGGCAGTGGTTAGTGCACCTTGCTACAGTGAAAAAAAACCAAAATCAAAAACAAAAGAACCCCAAAACCTAAAACAACCAAACTTCAAACCATTAAATATGTGAAGGTCAAAGGACCAGAGTAGTTTCAGGGAGTGAGCTTCCTCCTCGTACTCGCATGCGTAAGGTAACTATAAGAAAGCTGGGCACCCTTTAGGCAATGCACTACTTACATCCTTATGAGATCACAGCAAAACCCTTGGCTATAACTACCAAGTTTCATAGCATTTTATTTTATCATGTGAAGTGACCAATAATACTAAAAACAATGATGCCTCTGTATATAGTTTTACTCTTGTGAGTACGATACATTAGGGCCAGCCACAGACACTACAAGAGACACAGCTTTTCCTCTTTAATGTCTTTTTTTCTTATGATTTAACTGATTTATATGCATTATAAAAAATTTGTTCTAATACAGTAATTTAATAATTTATCACTTTCCACATACAGCTTCTTTAAAAAGTCTGTTCTAGAGTGATATTTCAGTTAGCATAGCTGTTTTTTTTTTCTGATAGGATTATTTCACAGCAATATTAAGAAAACCCCAAAAGCTGCAGTGAGTTCTAATCCCCCAGCAATGACCCTGAGAAGCACCAATACTTGAGATTTTAACTTCTGTACTACATCTAAAGCACTTGTACGTCAATTTCTTCATCTATTTCAATACACCTGTATCATTTACTTTTTCTCCTAGTTTATCACTCCACACTGTATCCCAGTTTTCTTCATCTCTCCCCTACGTCTTGGTTTTTGGTTTGGGGGGGGGGGGGGGGTGGGGGGGTTTTTGGTTTTGCTTTTTTTCCCCCCCTGTTACTTTTTATTTATACCTTCTGTATCTATGAACAATCTCTATAATGTAAGACAAGACTCACGATTTAGTCCCCAGAGAGTTAAAAAAGTTGAGAAATGAAAGATGTTGAAGGTTCATTATGTGAAAAAGTATATAATCACATTTCAGCATTTCACTTTTTCCAAACCATGTCATTTTTCTTTGTCTTTGATTACAGTATCTCAAAGATAACACATATTGTATTTCTTTCGTTTGCTGGTACCCCTGTCTGCAAATGTGTTCCCTGAGGGAAAATCTGCTCTCATTTCACAAACACAGAAGCAAATGCAAAGCAGGAATCTGTGAGAGGTGTTCATTCAGCTCTACTCGGGAATTTGCATGATTTGCCATGTGATAGTTCAGCAGAACTTTCTATGCTGTCTGTGGCACTGTTTATACACTATGACTTGCTTTCTGGGATGATGTACTTCCCTTTAGAAAACAAGTAGTTCCTCAAAAAGTAAACAATACGTGGAAGAACTAACAACAGCTCTGCTGTATCATTCATTGGCTAGCCATGTAATTTGGAATAATCACTCAGTACGCGTTGAAAGAATTGCTTTTTGCCACAAGAAAGCAATTCAGTCTTTTAAAGGGAATACTCTGGATTCACTGTTTTCATCATGTACTGGTAACCCAGCACTTCTGCAAGGGATTTCATCATGGTTTGAACCTGTACTGAGGAAAAGGCATCTCTTTGTGGCACTCGGGGAACCTGGGGCTTTTTACTCTGTAAATAGTTCAGTGAGGGCGTTCTCATTTTCAGACACTGATGATAACTTCCATGGTGATTGTAACTCAGCCAGCTACCACAGACAGAAGCAGACAAGGAACACTCATATCACCCCTTGTTGTAACTCAGTGTTCACAGGAGGAGCACTGCCAACAGATTTCAGGAGAGGGTAACCTTGGGCAGCCAGTAGTTCGGAAAACTGTCAGGGGTGAGCTGACCTGAAATCAGTTATGAACAGAAGAGAACGTGTGGTCATTGCTTTTCCACACATCACAGGTTTGCAGTGCTGAGCAGGAACCGAGTTCTGTAAAACTGAGCAGCTGGTAGGTGCCAAACACCCCTAGTACTCTGAAGGGTGTCTAGGTGTTCTGGAAGCAGATCCAGGCCCATACTAAGGACCTTTTTGCATTTTTAGTACAAAAGTGACTGAAAGCAGTTTAAATGTTCAATGAATTGCCTGCCACAGAGCAGTAGGTGATACAAAGTAAGCACACCAAGCTCCATGACCGGCACATTTTCCTAAGCTACAGCACTGTTGCTTTAGCTTAGCTGTAGCCTGAACGCGGTTCAAGCACGCGGGATGCACACTGTGCTTAGGAAGACTGAGCCTGCGTGTAAGTGCCGAACTCATTTGTTCCAACAAGCTGTTACAGAAATACTGGCTTAGCTTTCTGCAACAGCTTCAGTGCTTGACCTTCCTCAGCCCCCTCCACCTACAAACCTAGGCCTGTGCTCTGGTCCGGAGCCCATGACTCCAGCCCATGGCCTCTGCCTGGAGATAGCCCCTGCCTGAGTTTCCCTCCACAGCCAATGTTTACATCAGTGATGTAAACTGCGGGGAGAGGGATTCAAAAGTGATAGCTGGTAAGACCTATGCACTCAAGGGAGAGGTCAGATATTTAACAGCTCCATGAGTAAGACACTCAACACCTGAGTGACCCGGTTCAAACTCGTCTTCCTCTGATTTGGAGCAGCGATTTGACCTCAAGTCACTGTCCCCAGGAGACTTGCCCTAGCTTCTATGCCAGAGGGCAGAGAAAACACTGTGTCTCTCTGCACATTCAGTGACCACATTTCTTACACGTGTTTTAAGGCTCTTAAAAAAGTTTCAAGATGTCATATTTTGAAAAATAACACATATTTATGAGGAAAACATACCCATGCCAGTATCAAATGCATTTTCAGGTGATTTGATTCCCATTATTTAAAAAAATGGTGTTGGTTTGACTTCCTGTACAATAGCAGGGCAGTACTCCAACTATGCAGCCAGATGGAAAACAAAAGTTGCAGAGCATGGGAAACACACAGGAAGATGAAGATTCAAAGCAAAGAAAAATAAACATGCCATTAAAGCTCAAGTACAATTTCAACTCAAGTCTAACTTTAAAGTTTCTTACTGTCACGACTGCCCAGATGCTGGGATAAGTTGTACAGTTTTGACAGCAAAACAACCCAAACTAGAGAGCTTGAATGTGTATAACATTCAGGAACTGTAAGAAACAGGCTTGCCATGTGGTGCCATGTGGAAGCAGGACTGGTGGCCATATGTCCTCCCCTTTGTCTTCTCCTACTTAGTTGTTCACAGAAACTGCTTCTTATTGAAAAGTGTTTCTGTTGTTCTTCAAAAACTGCTAAAAAGCGCTAGTGTAAGGGCTTGGGTTTTATTTTGTCTCATGAGGAGGGGTTCACTTATTTGACTAATGTAAAACTCCTAGAAGACATCTGCGAATTTTGGATGAAAACGCTTCAATCTAAAGGTAAGTTTCCAGCTTAGACCTGTACCCACTCCTTGGTCCGTGCTGTTCACTGGTTTGCTCTCTGCTCAACACTGCTGGCTTCTGCACATCTCCTTTCTTAGAATCATAGAATAACTTGGTTAGAGTTAGCAGGGACCTTAAAGATCACCTAGGTCCAAAGGCCCTGCCATGGGCAGGGACACCTCCCACTAGACCAGCCTGGCCTTGAACACTCCCAGGGATGGGTCTTCCACAGCTCTTTTGGGCAACCTGTTTCAGTGTCTCACCACCCTCACAGTAAAGAATTTCTTCCTAATATCTAATCTAAATCTCCCCTCTTCCAATTTAGAGTCTTTGCCCCTTGACCTGTCACTGCACTTCCTGACAAAGAGTCCCTCTCCAGCTCTTCTGTAGGCTCCCTTCAGATATTGGAAGGCTGCTATAAGGCCTCCCCAGAGCCTTCTCTTCTCCAGGCTGAACAACCCTAGCTCTCTCAGCCTGTCCTCATAGGAGGGATGCTCCAGCCCTCTGATCATCTTCATGGCCCTCTGCTGGACCCATTCAAAAAGGTCCATGTCCTTCCTGTGTTGAGGACTCCAAAGCTGGACACAGTACTCCAAGTGGGGTCTCACAAGAGCAGAGTAGTGGGGTAGAATCAACTCCCATGACCTGCTGGCCACGTTTCTTTTGATGCAGCCCAAGATGCGGTTGGCTTTCTGGGCTCATGTTGAGCTTCTCATCCACCATCACTCCCAAGTCCTTCTCCTCAGGGCTGCTCTCCAGCCATTCTCCGCCCAACCTATATTTGTGCTTGGGATTGCCAAGTTCCAGGTGCAGGACCCTGCACTTGGCTTGGTTGAACTTCATGAAGTTTGCATGAGCCAACCTCTCAAGCCTGTCCTGGCATCCCTTCCCTCCAGTGTGTCAACCACACCACACAGCTTGGAGTTGTTGGCAAACTGTCTGAGGGTGCATTCTATCCCACTGTCCATGTCTCCAGCAAAGATGTTAAACAGTGCTGGTCCCAGTACTGACCCCTGAGGAAAACCACTCGTCACTGGCTGCCACTTGGACATTGAGCCATTTACCACAGCCCTTTGAGTGCAGCCATCCAGCCAGTTCCTTATCCATCAGTCCATCTGTCAAATCCATGACTTTCCAATTTTGACACCAGGATGTTGTGCAGGACAGTGTTGAATGCTTTGCATAAGGCCAGGTAGACGACATCTGTTGTTCTGCCCTTGACTACCAAGGTTGTGGCAATATTGTAAAAAGCCACCAAATTTGTCAGGCATGATTTGCCCTTGGTGAAGCCATGTTGGCTGTCACCAATCACCTCCTTATTTTCTGCATGCCTTAACAGAAATTCCAGGAGGATCTGCTCCATGATCTTGCCAGACACAGAGGTGAGGCTGACTGTCCCGCAGTTCCCTGGGTCTTCTTTTTTTCCCCTTTTTGAATATCGGGGTTATGTTTCCCCTTTTCCAGTCAGCAGGAATTTCACCAGATCTTCTGTACATCACTCCTCTGTAGGGGCCATCGGGTCTCACCTCAGGGTTCTGCATGTCACGAGGTGGCAGGCTGCAGAAGGACAAGCAGGGCCAGCCGTTGCCTTGTGAATCCCTTGTTTACAGATGACTGCCACTTTAGCTGATTGAATAAAGGGAACGCCTGCAATAGCATGCAATTGGTATTGCAATAAAAAAAACAGTCGATTGCTCATTTTTATCAAATGCTTTTGGTACACCTCTGCTCTGTTCATACTCTCAAGCACTGGACACCTTGGATAAATAAAAAAAATTAGCAACTAGTACAATTTTAAAACCTGAGAGTTACAAGGGGGCTACAGGTACTTTCATTTTAGAATTGCGTAACATCTCCATCCCTCTTTGTTTCTCCCTAATTCTTATCACTCAGGCTACACTGTGCAACCTTTTTTTTGCCTCCTTACACTTTCACCATTTCTAGCTCTTTTAAATTGCATGTTATAAAATGTGCAATTTAAAAAATAATAACAAAAAAAAAAAATCTCACCTCCCAAAATTCAGTGTGCTGAGGAACAGGGCATCCTGAAGTTCCCTGCATTACAGGTGGGATTTAAGTTCTCTGCCTTACAGGTGGGATTCCTCTACCACGAAACTTTTGAGGGCTAAGATTTTACTGGCATACACTGGAACAATACTGGTGTTGCACTGTACAATATAGAACAGGACCCTTTATCCATTGCTTGGTCTTAACATAGATTGCCTTGCAGATACCAGGCAGATGCACTGCTTTTTCATCTTCTTTTGTTTCCTGCTGTCATTTCTATTATTTAAATAGCTATATTTAGACTGCAGACGGCTTTAGACAAGTCGATGCAAGAATTTAGAGAATACACATTAAATATCTGCTAAGTATCCCCAGTAAACAGCTCTTACGCCATCATACGGTGTGTCTGTCCATCCCACCCGCTTCTAATAACGTATGAAATCACGGCCTTATTCCAGCCAAGAGGAGCTAAAAGTCTCGAAAGACATTTACATTTCTGTAAGTCTAGTGTAGATCACACACATCTTCTCCAAGTGTGCTCCATGTGATTACTCAAGACCAAGCACACGGGAGAGAAGCCCTAGGAAAGAATTAGTTGCATGAAAGGTTTCACTTGGAGTTTGCAGTCAGGCACGAGAGACGTATGTAGGAAAACAGGATGCTTAGGTCTCTCTGGCAGGCAAATGTGGCAAGTTAAAATGGGAGGGTTGAAGCTGTTGCTGCCTCTGGCTTTCCACCCTGGCCAAGGCAGGCACAATCGAAACTGATGAAACAGCGTTTGAACCACCATGGTTTTCAGCCAGGACTTTTCAGGCGAAGTGGTGCCGACTGTGGTTTTGTGGTACCTGTAGCTTTTGCAAACATAGTTTGAGTAAGAAGAAGAAGTACTTGAAGAGACTGCTGCTATTTTTCTGTGCCTTCAGAAACCATTCCAGCACAGGTTTAAAGCAGCACTAGAATGGTCAGGGTAGCATCACCCCCCCGACACCCCAGCAGGTCCACCCTCGCCACCCTCCCGCCGGGCAGGCGCCGCTTTTCTGCGCCATGCTGTGGCCCACCGAGCGGGGGGAACGGCTCTGGGGGATGTGGCACGGTTCACGCCAGGCCCGGTGGCTTTGCCGTCAGGCCACCACCCAGACGCGGGGCACCGGTACGCCTTTCCCCTCGGGGGGAGGACGATCAACCAGCCACAGCTACGTGAGAGGACGCACGTCCCAGAGGACGGAAAAGACCGGGCCTTCCCATCCCGTGCCGTTCCGTCACGGAGCGGCAGCACCGGCGCGGCGGGGGAAGGGCGGCAGGGCAGGCCCCAACCGCCAGGGCCAACGGGCCGGCGCGCGTCCGAGGCGGGGCGGGCGGCGCGCGCGCGCGGGCCGTGTGTGTGGGGAGGGACCCGGACCGGGACGGGGGGGACCGGACAGGCGGTGCTTGGCCCTTGCTGGCGAGCCGGGAGGCCGTGGGGGCCGGGCTGGCCTAGCGGGGCCCCTCGGCTGGCGGGGCGGCCGGGGGCACGACACGTACCGAGTGTTCGCCGCGGCGTAGCGGTGCCGCTACGAGCCTGGCTTCGCGGCGGGGAGCGCTACCCCCCGTCCGATTTAAGCCCGCAGCCTCCTTCCGCCGCCGCGCCCCGTGGAGGGGCCGGACTGGGCTAGGCCGGGCCCGCGCGGCGCGGGCCAGCGCTGAGGGGAGGTGGGTCAGCCCGGGCCGGCAACACGTGGGGAGGGAACGGGGCTGGCGGGGCGCGCCAGGAGGCGGTGGCGGGCAGCCGGGGGTGGGGGCGGCGAGGACG
This sequence comes from Nycticryphes semicollaris, assembly GCA_013400055.1. Taxonomy (NCBI): domain Eukaryota; kingdom Metazoa; phylum Chordata; class Aves; order Charadriiformes; family Rostratulidae; genus Nycticryphes; species Nycticryphes semicollaris. The sequence goes on along the minus strand of VXBJ01004427.1, from coordinate 1,759,891 downwards.
GAAAGCGGCACGGGCAGGAGCGGCCGCGTGTCCGTATCTATGTGACCGTCTCTCCGGCCGTCTGCGGTGAGGGAGGTGGGAAGGGACTGGGCGCCGGGCGGGTGGCGGATGCGCACATGGCGGAGCGAGTGGGGGGCGGCAGCGCGGCATGGCCTTGTGCTGGCTCCCGCGCCTTGTTGCCGCTGGCGTGTGGGGAGTCGGAGCGTGCTGTGCTGCTGGCTGCTGGCAGGGGGACCCAGAGACTCGGCCAGGGGACGGGCAACTCTTGCTTCCTGCCTTCAGGAAAGAGGTTTTTGGTTTTTTTTTCCCGATTTGCTGGACTGTTGAACATGTTGAATGTCGCTTCTCTGGCTGATGTCACCCAAATGAGGCCTTCGGTGTTCTCCTGATGGTAGATGGATGTGCCCGATGTCCACGGTAGCAGATGCAGGAGGTGTCTGTCAACAAGGGAGACTAGGAAACTACCTGAAGGATCTAGTAACTACAGCTGGAAGTACTGGCTTGTGTTTAGTGTTCATATCTATCTCTGCATATAAAACGTCTTCCATTTACTCTATATTGGTTATTTAGGAGACTTACACTGCCAATACTCGTGAGTTTTCAATGTTTAATACCAAACCTTCCCCATTTGCTTGCAGAGGAAAACACGAACCTTTTTTTGACTGTGGTATAGTAGTAATACGGCAGCATCTTCCACAATTTGTGTCCCAGCCCACTGCAGTTCTGTGCAGGTCCATTTTGTGTTTGAAGCCCTATGGAGATACACGTAACATTTCACATTCTAACTGCTTTGAGGAAGGCAAGAGAAGTTGTGCACTGAGTATGCAACGTGTGACAAGTTGTTCACCCCTTCCATTGGGATTTAACTCCTGCTGGTGGATGTGACATTAATCAGAGAGAAGATAATGCCTGATTATTTTTCATTTCAATCATGAAATAAAGCTTGAGAGAAAAGCTAAGGCTTAAAGCTATGTACAGCTGTGGGTACCCTCTGACAAAAATGCTTGTAGCTTGTTAGTAGCTTGTTAGTAGCTTGTTAGTAGCTTGTTAGTAGCTTGTTAGTAGCTTGTTAGTAGCTTGTTAGTAGCTTGTTAGTAGCTTGTTAGTAGCTTGTTAGTAGCCTTTAACTGAGCTTCCTGCTGTGCCCCTTTTATAATTGTGAAGTCCTTGAAGGATGAGGAAGGCACTGTACTTGGATTGAAGCAAGCTGAATGACTTGCAGTGTCTTGTAAATACAGAAGGTCTCAATTCTTAGGGCGAAATAGAATTTGAAATCTACATACACTGAAATCTGAGTGACTTGTATATCTCTGTGCCAGACCAAAGCTTAGACTGCTCAGGGCTGCAGGTACCTGAAACATTGACATAAGTGCTTAGAATAGGCCATGGATACCTGAACTTCTCTTTGTGTGGCCCACTTACACCTGCAAGAGTGGTATATACTAGCAATCTCCCTTCACTGTGCTTTTACTGTATTTTGTGGCAGGTCTTGCATATCACATCTTCTGGTTTCTGAGGACATGAGATTGCAGAATGAGGATTTTGTGCACAAGTGGTAGATTTGGTATTTTTCAGAGCTCCTAGTCTTTTCCCATCACTCACAGGACTAGGGAGTAGGGAGTTAGTGTTGGGACTACTGGAAGTGTGCAGAAGTAGTATGCTGCATCCACACAGTGTTGCAGGAAGTGCCAAAAGCACTGAATCTGCTGTAGTGCTGGATGTGTACAGCACAGTAATGCTCCTTGTGCTTCATCACCCAACCTTACTCAAAAACTGTTCCTGGGTGTAGGCAGGGGTCTTGTTATGGTGATCTGCTTACTGAGCACCCTGGAAATGGGTGGCCTGGGTTTTTTTTTTCTTAGCTTCTTGCCTAACTGGCGATGAACATGTGTGCACAAGTGAAACTGCAAACAATGCATTGTGTGTATGTATATTATGAAGCTTTGTTAACAGAGAGCTTTCACAACCCTGAGTAAGACCTGAGTCTTGTAGGCCAACACAGTGTTCTTTAATGCATCAAGGAAACTTTGGCTTACTGTACTGTAAATTGCATTGGTATAAATCTGTTTATTCACTTAGCTCCTACAAGTTGAAGTAATTGTAACATGGAGAACTTAACTCATTGTGGCAGAGATTATATTTCTTTGGGGAATAAAATAGCTTGAGAACTTAAATTTCAGTAGTGAAAAATCTCAGGGGGAATAAGCATCTCCTCTTTTGATCAAATTCTTTGGTGAAAGCCAGTTTGTTCCAGTGAACTGATGGGTGTAGTGAACACATCTGTGGTATCTTTACCTTTTTGTTAATATGGTTGTAACCTCTCCAGGTTCTTGAGTGAGACGCAGCTACAAACATGCTGTATCTCAGACTAAAGGTCCAACTCAGGAACTGGGAAGTCTGCAGGAAATGGAGATGCAGGTGTTCTTTAAATGCCTGTTTATTTTTCTGCAGTGGAAAGTCAGCTGTGGGTTTTTGCATGGCCTGATAGTGTTTGTGCTGTACTAGTAGGCATTTATACAGACAATAGTACTTTGCAGGCAGAAATGAGACTTGTTAATGTTGGCTGTGTTTTGCTAGAGCTAAGGAGTCTTCTGACTTAGCTTCTGGTCTGGGCAACTGCATTCCATTTAACTTCTCATTAGGAAACCAGCTAGTTTATAATAGAGCAGAATGGTATTGTATAAGTGGTGTTTAGTCTGCAAAACAGTTGTGATGATGGGTTTCATGCTTACAGGTCAGTTTTCATCTGTAAATTACTGTAGGCTCAAAAGTGATTATGACTAAAGTTAATTCAATCTAGTTGATCCTCACTCAGCTCAGAGGTTAGCGCAGTTCCTCATCATCTAGCATTGTTAATCTGGAGAGTAGGTCTGGTGTCATAATGTAGTTGTCTAGAAAAACAGACATGCCTGGAAGGCATCATAGAAGTTGCTTGGGGATTCATTTGACCTTCTGAAAAATTAGGCTGTTTAGAAATATTGCATGAGGTTTTTGAGGACTTCCTATGCTTGATGAAGTTAATGCAAAGGGAAAAATGTTAATTATCAGTATGGCCTCCTGTATTTAGTGATAACTTTGCCCTTAAGTTTTCAGGAAGACAACCTGTGTTGCAGACTAAAACTTCATCTGCGTTCAAAAAAAAAAAAAAGACTGCTAATTTACTTTTGATACTTTATATTTAGTTTAAAAATACAAATCATAGATTTGAAGCAATTTATATTCTACCTAAAAATTACTCTTTAAATTTACATATTACCAGAACATTCTTCATCTTAACTACTGTCAAAGGTTAGGCTGGAGATCTTTTGTAGATGGGAAGCTGTTTAGATTTTAATATTGGAAAATACAGGACACATTTGGGGGCGTGTGTTTCAATGTATATCTGCACAGACATAATTTACAATGGTGATGTCTCAGTTTACAGCTTAATTTGCAGTAATGAGTAGGCGGTTGCATATCAGCTGTTTTACCTGGTCTTTGTAGACCTTAGAGCAAAATACTACCAGTTTATCCTTAGTAGCTTTTTTTATGATCAAAAGGGGAAAGCAACATTTTACATACGAAAATGTCAGTTTCAGGATATACCTGCAGCTGTGAAGTGTTCAGCTGCTGATGTGACACTCCCCCGAATCACAACCAAACCAAACAAAGAAACCCTCACCAAAACCAGAGAGATACTAGAATTATTCATGGGTTTTTTTAAGTGTTGGAAATTCTGGTTAAGAGAATTGATGAAACATGCCTGAAATGTGGAATGGAATGAACTCCCAGGCTTCTAAGATCCAGGTTAGAATTGTAAATGCTTGTTGTCTTTTCAGACCATCTGCAGAAAGATTAGTTAAGTCTACCAATTTATGTAGGTGTTTAATGTGTGATATTTAGAAGGAGGAGCAATTCTTCACATTTTGTGTGGGATGATTTGCCCTTGAGGTAAAGCTTCCTTTTATTTCTGGTTCTAGTTAAAACCCTGGCTTAAGCATAGAAAGGTTAAGTTGGGGGGGACACAGGAAGGGAAATCAATATTTCACCAGTTCTACTGGAACTTACTTTTAAGTTGATACTGTTGTGCCACTTCTCATCGTTCACCTCTCATACTATTAATCTCAGGTTTAAACTACTGCTGTTCCTTGGGTATTCATGTTGCTAGGCCTTGAACTGATCTATTTCCTCTCTTCCACAATGTTCAGTACTGAATACGGTATTTTTATTGAGGATACATCACTGAACTGTGTTATGATCTTATTTTGCATTGTGTGTTTTAGTCATGCATTCATTTCAGATCTTGACTACTTCTGCATGCTGACTAGAAATCTTCATTGGGCAGCATAGAATTATACCTGTTTCTTTGTACAGTGATTTTTTGACCTTCTGAATTCTAAATTAGTTTGAATTGCTGCTTTTGATATATGTTACTTTAGGTTTTATTACTATTTCTTTTGCCTTGCTTGGATCACCCCTTTCTTAATTTTATGAGACTACAGTTATGGAAATTGTTCATCTTAACTTTGGATGGTTAAGTATGAGTTGGTGTAAGTGGCTTTATTCTTTTTCTTGCATGTGCAATGTGGAATCATCAGAAGTGTGTTTGCTCTTTTTGAACTGGTGAGATCTTCATGACATGACCTCTTGATTCCTTCATCACCTTCACTGTTGCAGAGGTATCAGGTACTTCTGCTGGTGCCAAAAAATGCGACTGAGTGAACCTCAAAAGGAAATGGTTTTGAAGATCACTTTGTAAATAAAGCTTAAGTTCCTTGGGTTGAGTTCTTCTCTACAGATGTCACAAATGTTTACAAATATTTTTTTAAACTCTTTTTAAACAAAATTCATTTGAAAGTGACTTACTGAAACCATAACCATGCTTATAGTTCTGTTGGGTCTTACTATGGATTGTAACATCTCACTGCTGAGAGCCTCCAAAATGCATCAAAGTTAGATTACTGGTTCTTTTTCAGTGAATGCTAGCTTGTTAGTTGAAAACTGGATGTTTTAAGGTTTGTGGTTTAGTAATGGCTTTGTTTCCATGGAAAAAATATTGAACTGAAGCTAACAAAGTTGCTAGATATATTTTAGTAATTTCAGTGGCTTCTTGGGGTTGAATGAATTTACAACATTGTATTCATCAGATGTTCCAGGAAAAAATCACTCTTTTGAAACCTGTATGCTTTTTTCAGTGTATTTAGCTTCCTTTTCAGGTAAGGATGTTTAGATGGTTTTTAAGTCAAATTGGATAAAAAAAGACTTTAATGCTGCAGTGTGTGAGTTTTGCAGATAGCAGTGTAAGTGACAGTATGGTTGTGTTTGATTATGTAGCAATCTCAGTAGTCAACTGACACTCTCAGTTGATGTTATGGCATGTACAAGTTGATCTTTTGAACTGTTAAAATGGATCCTGCCTCTTGAAGTACTTTATTTAAAACACTATTTTTGTATTAATTTAATACTTTTTGACAAACTGGATACTTATACCAACATAAACTCTTGTAGACAAATACTATTAGGAAGTTTTAAAGATCCTTTTATACATGAAGATTCTGATTTTAGCCCTTTAGGATCGCTGCTGTTTTCCTCTTACCAGTGATGGAGAGGTGAAGCTACAACAAGCTATACTGATTAGTTTGTTGTGGTTTTTTTTAAACAAACAAAAATTCCTTGTTTAAGTTTTTCAGATTTCAATTTAAACTTCTGGATTACTTTTCTAATAATGAAATATTGTCCTAAATAGAAATTGATAGATTTTATGCAACAGAATCTTGGCATCCAGAACAAAAGCCACATTGTGTATTAATTGCCCTATTTTTAGAACACAATCAGGGAGCTCTGATCAGTAGCAAAGACAAAAATGCAGATATAATTCAGTCCTGATTTTGAATTTGAATCATGTAGTCCATTTCCTTCTCCTTATGGAGACTTTTACTACAAGATTAAATAGGCACTACCTAATATTCAATAAAAATGCTAAAAATAGGAGTTTAGTACTGCTTGACTGAATCTTCGTTTGCTAATTTAAAAATTAGTTAAGGAGAAAGCTCTAGAAAGCGTTTCCACAGGAATGAAAGCAAGCCCTGCAGTTACTAGTAACTACTTTAGTTATATATACATTCACTCTGTTTTCTTTTGAAGAATTTGAGTTTTTCTCATCATGTAACTGGCATTTCCATGCATGTTGTAGAGCACATTGAAGTTGAAATGTGGAAGATGCTTGTTTACATGCCATAGTCTGTATTGTGCAGAGGCCTGCAAGGCCTAGTGAAATAATTGCATTGGCAAATGGCTGAAGTTGGTGTCTTTACCTCAGGAGTTATTAGAAAAGTGAAAATTACCACTTAAAGGGGAGAGAGCAGACAGTTTCAATTGCGTTGTGTTACTTGGTTCAGAATTTTTATGGTTTTAGTATATTTCTCTACAACCAAACTCTGGATTTTGCTGTATTACCACAAGGTCTGATGTTGTAGTGTGTGGTTTCACGGCAATTTCAAGCTTGCCTAACGCTATTCATGAGTTGTTGTAAAAGGTACTCGCCTGTGGTGGCCTCTGTCTCTGGACTCAGCTGTTACTCTTGCAACTGCAGGTCTAACTCTGTACAAAACAAATACCTAGCACTTGCTTTAACTTCGCAGCCTCTCAGGCATTGCTGATGAAAGGAAGGGAAGGTATGCATAGTGAAGGAAAAAGCACAATAAGCTTTCCCAGCAGTATTTAGCAGTTGCATTTGCTTGAGCTGACTGGAAGATCCATCATCAGAAAATCTTGGTGTTCCCCTTGTGAAGGGGTCTATCTCCCTTGTGGTGATGTGAGTGCTTCCCATCTTCATCAGATTAGCAGTTGCACGTAATTAAAAGTTCTGAGTATGTTTTGTGAAACACCACTATTCATCTGAATTTCTTACCTTTCTTTACTTGGTCCAGAAGACATTACTTGAGCTTCTGCTAAAAATTCCCATGTATCACCATGCCATACTCCTTAGTAGTTTAATCAAACTACCCCAAACAATTATTTTGACCAAGTACAGTTAAATAGTGTCTTTTGATCCCTTCACTACAAAAACTTGGGGTTTTTTTTTATGTTGACTATTTACAGAAAAATGTTACAAGTTGCCTTCTTGGAACTCTAGGGGAGAACATCTATTTGAAGTAACTTTCAGTGAATATACTGCTCTAGAGTTTCCCAGTCCATAGTGAGAGCTGCACTTGGCTGGTATGATGTCATGTGTCTGGCACCTTTGGTTTCTGCACACATTGCAAATAGCAGCTTACAGGACTTAATCCCGATTTTATTTTTTTTTATACAACTAGCTGTCCTCCATCTGGACCTCTCTTTTCTTCACTGACATCTGACTTGATCCACTTAGTTTATTATCTTATATTGCAGTTTCTTAATCACACGAAGGGCTCATTTGTTTTAGGTGACTTCTGTTAACGTACTGCTTTCAGTTGCCCAAGGCTTGCCAGGGACAGAAGGAGGCTGAGATGCTGTTCTACAGAGAAGCTTACTTATTTGCAGCACTCTGAATTATTGACTACTAGGGAAATTAGTTTGGGCAAAAGGGCAGATTTCTTTTAAAGAAGTGAATAAATGAGACTTGGCTGTAGTTTTGGTCCAGTATCCTCAAAAAGCTCTTGAATGACTTGAGAAATTTCTTCTACTTGTCGTTGCAAGCTAATTGTGTGAGTGATTCCTCTAGAGAAGGGGAAACGATGTTTCCTGAAAGCAAGGGAATGGGTACAGTGCGTGGTACGGTATCCACAGAGATGCTGAACAGCCGAGATCTGTTTGTGGCTTGCCAGCCTTAGGGCTTGTGCAAAGAAGCGTTTGTTTTTGTGGAGGAACTGTGTCTCAGGAATGTCTTGCTGCCTCAGCTGACTCCCTGGTTCACCTCACCATGACCTGTCTTCCTGAGGCTGAGCGGATGTCAGGGTAATCTAATACTGGCAATACTTACTTGGGACACTTAAAGCTGACCTTCAAAAAAGGAAAGGCTTCTCACCAGGGTGTTTGTGTCCTAGCTGTAGCGTGGCTGGTGCTGCTGTGCAAGCTCAGACTGGTTTCTGTGTGGGTCAAGGCAGACTGGGAAAGAGGAAAGACTGGGAAGGGCTGAATATTTATACAGTTTGAGTTCCTGACCTCACTTGTGCCAAATTACTTAATGAAAAAACTAACTCCTGCAAACTGAAATCTTACTAATGGGTAACTTAAGGATAAACACATGGCAATGTCATTATTAGTTTCTGCATGTATAGAAATAAATTTCTTAATGATAACAAGCTAAAGAGGTAGTGTGTTTTAAATGACATGAAAATAGCAAATTTTCATGCTGTTTTGTTAAGATTTAAGCTTTTAAGGGAGTTCTGCTAATTTTCAGTAATTTGCAGGATGCAGTCAAAACTGGGGCTAAACTTGTGATGGATTAGCAGTCTCCTCCTAACTTTTCCATAAGAACATACTCCATGTGATGGCAGACAGGCTTGTGACCAAGCTTAAGCTACCTGTATGAAAGGTTTTAAAGTTTAGCCTTTGGAGAACTTGCACTGTAGCTTGTTTTTCTGTGCTTTTGCTTCCATTTTGTAGCACGAACTTCCTATGTGTTGTTTTTAAAGTCCTGCAAAGATAAGATAACTTTTTCTTTTCCTCTGCTTATTTTTATAGTAAGCAGCAAAACATCGTAATTGAAGCCTCTGGGCACCTCTGTTTTTAACCATAATGCATTGCTACTGGCTGTAGCTGTTTAAGTAACAGGGAAATAAAACACTTTACAAATAAGGAGGTTATTTGCCTGCTGGCTTTTGAATTGGGGAGGTTACTCTTTATTTGTACTTGTAAGCCTTTTTTTGCCAACAGAAGGCTTAGACTCTAAGTAGTATCCCAGCCCAAAGCAATCACATAGACACTGAGGCTTGAGGCTGTAGCTGTAGTCAGGTTTGTTATCCTGCACTGACGACTGGTGAACTGGTATCTCCCAGGGACTACCTCAAGTAATGAATGCTTCTTGCTCCTCGCATGCCAAGGTGCAGCTGCTGTTCATAATCCTAAATGCACTTATGAAACAAATTGGGAAGGATGGCTATGTCTGTCTTGTGGAAAGCTGAGTGATATGGCACTCAGTATGTATGCAAAGATTTAGTTTTGTGGAGATAGTGCAAAATGAGTACTGCAGTGATGTATCTTAGTATTGCTGGTTGTGGAACTTAATGTATTCAAAGCTCTAAATAGTAGCTTTGAACCTGTATTAGAGATTGTGCAAAAATAGTAGAGGCTGTTTGCTCTAAGAATGCATTTTCTCAGTGCTTTTCTGCCTCCACATACAGTTGTTGGGGCTTTTTACCGGTGGAACTGTGTTTGCTGAGAGGCTTGTGGTTGTTTAAGTAAATGACAATAAAATAAATGGGATGCAGCTATATAACTATGCTAGTGGGTTGCACAGATTAGTCTAAATGTCTGTCAACGCAGTTCTGTTGGCGTAGTGCCTTGTAGCCTCCTCACAAGAACTGTTGTCTAGAGCTGGCAGATGACAGTGTCATGACAAACAGTGGGATCTCCTCAGTTTGCAGAACTGTTCCAACTGCAAATGTTCTGGTATTGAGTTGTGTATGAAGGTGGAGGGAAGATTAAAGGATGAGACGTGAAAAAGACTGATGCAAGGAGAGTAGGAAAAATAGGATGAGGCAGATAAGAACACACTGGAGGGAGGCTCTGAAGTTGACATCTCCTTGATGCAGCCTATTTTAACTTCCAAAAAAATCTTTGAAGAATGTTATCCAAAGTCTGAGTAAACTGGGCCACAGTTGGGAAAAATACGGTGCTTGCATGGATTGTTAAAAAGCCAGGAAGCAGAGGAATAACAACCGCCTTTTGCATTGAGGAGAGGCAGATACTGGCCTTCCCCAGGGTTCTGCAGTGAGATGAATGCCTTTGAGATGGTCGTAAGTGATCATGCAAAGAGGGGCGAACAGTGAAAGGATGGAGGTTGCTAATGATAGGTAGGTGTTCAGAATGGTGAAAACAAGGGCCCACTGAGGAATGTGAGAACACAGACTGCTGGCAAAACTCTCTGCCACACTACTGCCTAGTGGAGAAAAATCCAGTTTAGTTACAATCTCTGAGCTGAATGTTGCAACCCAGAAACAGGATATTTGACCCTTGAATGGTAACATCAGCTACCTGCATGGTTTCAGGGAAGATGAGGACTAGTTTACGAAATAAAGATTATTATGGGGTTGTCAAATACCTGCACATTGTAAACCAGCATGTTTTTTCTGAATGTGCTTGAAAGCTAGAAGAGGTTCTGGGGGAATTCTTGCCATGTCATCGCTTTTTTCCTAGGCGTCTGCTAATAGCCAGAGTTGGAGATGAGATGGATACTTCCTGAAGTTTTTTGGCATGACTTGAGCAGAGCCAATCTCATGTCCTCTTTTAGAAAAATACATTTAAGTGAACTGTAGTAGTCGGTCTTTTTCAGCAAACCTGTACCTGAGGCGTTCCAGCTGCTGTTTCATCTAGCCCACTGGCCTGGTGAGACTGCGGGGTTGTGTTGCTGGTTGTACTTTTGTTGGAAGAACCACCTCTAGTTTTATGGAAAGTGAATCTGTACTTGATGGGGAGAATGGAGAGAAGAAGTCTTGGTCTCTCCAAGAAGCACTAATAATTTGTGAGTGTAATCACTGTGTCTGTCACGTTTGCATAGAAATGCATGAAAGGCATGTGAATTGTGCATCTAGTGTTCTTTTGCACAGTGATACCAGTGTTCTTCAAAAGGTCCTGCATGAAGAACAAGTTAAGAGGAAATCTGTAAGGAAACAGTTGTATATTTTGCAAGGATAAAATCTTTTGCAAATCAGAAAGAATGCTAATTGTATGTTGTTCAAGAAATAAAGACATCTGAAGGAGAGTTGTAACTGTAGCATGATTTCAGTTCATGTAGGTCTTTGGTCCATGGGATCTTTTGAGAATGGTATCTAAAGGAGACTCTGGAATTATTATATAGGCAGATTGCATCCATGTATAAACCTGAAGTCAAAAGACAGGCAAATGTGATCTGAAATTCAAGAAACTTAAAAGGAGTCAAAAATGTTACTGGAACTCCTTGATTTCCTACTGAATTGTTAGACGTCCTTTGGTTTACAGTAGTGCTGCCATTCTATTTAATACGAAATACTGTATTATCTTTCTGAAATAGATTGGCAAGTAGTTGTTTCTCTAGTTTTTCTGCATAGTAGGGAACTGAACCTTTTTGATTATGTGCAATTCCCTAAATACTTTATGGCAGTGTAAAGTTGTGGTTCTAAATGAGGACATCAGATACTTCCTTACCATGTAATTGTTGGGAAGTAGTTATAACAGCAGAAAAATGTGTTTTGTTTACATCTACATAAAATGTAGGTGTTAACTTCTAAAGTTGAAATTCTAACTTGTGTCTTTGTATTGATGGTTAATGTCCTGGTCTTACTGGCATTTCTTATGGCGCACACTTTGGACAGGTCAAAGGCAATTTTGATATTTTCTGGAACACATGCCTCCAACACTTCGAGTAAAGTTCTCATTAGAACACTACGTAAGGGATTGAACTTTCTGAAAGAAACCTGAATTTGCTTAGCTTACTGGACAGCAGGTGAAATGGGGATTCTAAAGCACTGGTTTCCATGCTTCCTCAGCCAGTGGATTATTCTTAATACTTGTTGTCTCTTGAAGCGTTGGACCTAAGATGGCAGTAATGTGACAGTGGTTTGGGTTTTTTTTTGAGACCAGACTCCTAAGTACTGTTTTGCTGGTGGAATGTATAATTCATCTTGTAATATTTAGGAGAATATAGGTGCTTCATGGTATGCAATTTGCAGTAGTCTCAATGTATAATGCTTGCATTTGCTGTGGCTAGATTGTGTTTATGATTATACTGAGATAAATAAGAAAATTCTGATCATTCAGAAGATGGAAATTAGTCATGTTAAATAGCTTGGCACCTGGCACCAATTTTTTTTTTAAATGTTGCAGTTCTCTGGGTCTTCTGAAGAACTACATGTATTGGTTTTATAAAGTTGGGATTAAAAGTTAAGTCCACAAAAAAGCATCTTTAGTATTAAAAGAAGTTGATATAAGTATCCTCTGCCTGCAATTAAATGTAGTAATTACATGAATAAACAGTTATCAAAGGGATTCTCTACCACCTTTTTTGCTACAGTTTTTCTGAGGTTATATTTCAGTTTTATACTTGGGACTAATTTTCCACCTGTGATATCGGTACATACAAAATGCAACGTGGCATTTTGCTGGTACTTAAATTTACAAGAGTAGATAATGGAATCATTTAGATTGGAGAAGACCTTTAAGATCATCAAGTCAACTGTTAACACCTAGATCTAACCTAAGTCTATTGGTTCTAAGCCAGAAGAGACTTTTTCAGTATTTCTGTAAACTTTAGAGTGCAAGCTCAAAAAGTGCATGGGAGATCTGCTACTCTATGCAGACTCTAATAGGTATTTATCCTTTTTCTTAAAGCTGATATGGTTTGTGTTTTTTCCCTTTTTAGTATTATGGCACTTGCCTGTAGTCCTTGTAAGTGAAGTGTAATGCTGCTGTTCTTACATTTTTGGTGTTTTTTTACTTCTAGGGTTTGTAATCTAGGAAGATGGCAGACATAGACAAGTAAGTACTGATGCTCGGACTGTGAACTGTACTGTACTTCAGATGGCTGTGATCTCCAGAGACTTTAATGACGGTGTGGGTAGTGGTCTTGGTGCTGTGGCAAGATGTGAGATTCATAGCATGTGGGAGAAAACTTGAGCTGCTCTTGCCAAATGGGTTTGGGTTATTAATTGTAAGTAAATCTAAAATTGAGACAAGGCAGCAGTCTCCTTAGTGTGTTAGAATTCTAGAGGGGGGAAAAAAACTGATATTACTGCCCATTACTATTCTGTACTTTGAATGCTCTTATTGTGTGTCATTCAAAATATAGTTCAGGTGAACCTCCCTTCTTTTGTAAACAGGAATGTTCAAAATTATGTAAAGCTGCTAGTTCTTTAAACTATTCTGAGATTGTCCAATGTGAAACTTGACTCTCTGAAGACAAGTTTGGCTTTGTTTGGCTATTAAGTTTGTCATAGATCAAAACTGGTGCAACAGTTTGCTTCACCCACATTATCTCTAACTTGAACTCTTTAAGCTTATTACAGTATTTTATAAAATTAACTTCTTGATCCTGTTTTTGAATATTCCTTACAGCAAAGAACAGTCTGAACTTGATCAACAGGATATGGAAGATGTTGAAGAAGTAGAAGAAGAAGAAACTGGTGAAGATGCCAATAGCAAAGGTAATACTGCAAACAAGGGATTTTTAAGCAGCTGCTAATTAATATGTGCTTTCTAATTAATGTATTTAAATGATTTTACTGCTTAAAATAATAGGAAATGGTAAAACAACCACTGATGCACAACCATATTTAAATTCTGAAGCAGGGACATTTTTTTCCAATTGTGTGATTTTTTTTTTTTATTAGTTGTCTGCAGTCATTCGTTTTAGTCATGATTAGTGCCAGTTCAGGCAGGGCTGCCCACCTGTAAGGATAAGTAATTGGAAAGAAAATGATTATTGTGGATATGTGACTAAATTATTTCAAAACAAAAAACAGCTAAAAGCTTTTAATATGAGAAGCTTTGGGCAGAAAAAAATCAGGTGCAAATATGCATGTGCATCTCATTTTTGATCAATTGCTTAGAAATTTGCTGCCGAGTTGTTAGATTGTGAACAGAACAAAAATCATGCTTGGTGTTACCGCTCTTAAAATCAATAAATCCTTCTATTTTTTCCCCCCGTCAACAAAAACTGAACTTAATGTGTATCAGAAAACTAGGTTTTGTCTGTGCTGAACAGTCTTACTTTGTAGTTAAAGATTGGGGGCATAGGTAGCATCTGAAGAGCAAGTAGCCAAAAGAGAAATAGCTAATAATCTCTGCAATAAAATGATTTGGACTGTTGATAGTACCACATCATGTGATTGCCTGAACCAGAATAATAACAAAGGAGGATAATTTTGCCTAAGATGTTTAGAGGGTTTGCTATATCTATTGAAAAAAGTATTTTCAAAAATGGATCACAAAATTCTGGGGCACACACGGTCGGCTGAAGAACAGCTTGCAATAATTAAGTGGTAAGCATTTGCATGTCCCAGAGGAACCTAGAGATGAATAATGTGTGTTTTTTAGTGATTAAACCCAGCTAATGTAAATGAGGATCTGAGGGGAAATTAAGCTATAGGAATCTTGGGAGGAGATTGATTTTTATCAATCAGAACCGTGTTTTAGTACTAGGGAAACCTGACGCAATGTTAAGCAGTTCTTTTACACCTGTAATTCTTGTTTGTCCAGTTCTCTAGTATTTTTTTCATACACAACTTTTCCTTAGGTTTTATTTCAGCTGGGATAGCGTTTATTTTCTTTCCAGTAGCTGCTCTGTTCTGGATTTAGTATAAGGGTGTTGATAAGGCATACTGTTTTAGTTGTTGCTGAGTAATGTTTAAATTAGTCAAGGACTACTTCAGCTTTCCATAGAAGCTGAGAGGGGAGCGTAGACAGGACAGGCTGGCCAAAGGAATATTACATGCTATAAACATCATAAATAGGGCTGACAGGGGAGCAGGAATCTGCCATCACTGCTCAGGATTGGCTGGCCAATCAATCCTCAGGTAGTCAGAGCAATTTGTGTTGGATCACTTTCTTGTGTATTATTGTTATTTTCCTCTTCGATTACTGTTCTATTAAACTGTCTCAACCCACGAGTGTTTTTCCCTTTCCCATCCTTTTCACCCTCCTCTTCTTACCCCACTGTGGAGCAGAGGGTAGTGGTTGTCAGCGAGCAGCTGTGTGGTCCTAGTTGCTGGCTGGGGTTAAACCATGACAGACACAAAAGTGGAAGAGAATATTCACATGTGGTTACTATAGGGAAGGGCATAGAAATAGGAAGTTTGTGTATCAGGAAAGATTCAAAAGCTTCCCTCTAATTTGAAGGTGTCAGAAGAGTGCTCTAGAAACTTAGCGTCTTAGAAAGACTGCAAAGTGCTTGTTTGTGGATCTGTAGATGTTGAGGATGGGGGGGAAGAAGGCAAAACAGCACGATAAAAACTGATCATAAATTCTTGTTAAAAAACATGAAGTTGTGAAATTAATTTTTGCAGGTTGAGGCATGGATTTTGAGCAGGAATAAAAGGGTTGGTGTTAATGTGGATAATGAGAACACTTAAGCTAGGAATTTGTGTGTCTTTAAAATGTACTTCCAGCTTGTAGTTTGAAATGGGTTTCCTGTTGGGGCAAAGTACTTCCTAAAGATGATGTAAATGATAGACTTTAAGGTCCTAGTACTGATACTCTAGTCAATAATGTGATGGACTATTCTAATGAATAATTTATTCTTTTGCAGGAAAAATCAAGTAAACAAACTTGTAAAGTGGTTTTAAATCCAGGTCTGAAACTGTCTTGTTTATTTCCATTTACCTAAAATGGAATGAGAATCCCAATTCCAGATTTTACCCTTCTTAAAGTAACAGCACAATTTCTTCTACCTTGCCTTTCCTTAATGAGTTCAAAATGAAAGCAGTCAAGGCAAAACCGATGCTTTTAAGGACAGCATATAAAACCTTCCCTTTTAACAAAAAAGCTTGCTGAATAGTGGCCATGTCAATCCAGGTTCTGTTTCTGTGTTCAGGATAGGATGGACTTGATCAATGATTCCAAAATGGAGAGGTGTTTGAAATACTTAATAAACTTACTGGTCTTTTGTAGTCTTGTAGTAACTTCTCTTTCAAGATTAGTCTTAAATATGCACTTCACACTTATGTAATTGTTCTTTTTTTTAATTTAGCTCGGCAGTTGACTGTGCAGATGATGCAGAATCCTCAGATTCTTGCAGCCCTTCAGGAGAGACTTGATGGTCTGGTAGGAACATCTACAGGTTATATAGAAAGGTACAGTATTTGTTTAGTGTGAGCAGCGTGGTATAAAGCCTTCTCTGGGTTTCTGAACAGTATTATCTGTAGCATTAGTAGACATAAACGAATGTGCTGCCCAGATAACAGGAGTTCTAATGCAGTCTGTCTGGAGTGCATTCCAGAATTGAGGAGGTTTTGTTTGGGCTTTTATGAAGAAAAGAATTCTAAAATATTTACAGTGGCTGACCTTGTTGCCTGCAGTTACAATATGGCTCACTTCTTTTAAAATATACTTTTCTGCTACTTAGTATGGCTTTTGTAGCTTTGCTTTAATCATAAAACATCAGTTGTGGTAGGTATGGGTAAATACTTGAAAACCTGATGTCTCTAATGTAGTCTATTTTTTGTTTGAGTGTAACCAGGAACTAGTGAAATTAAGATTGCTTCATCAGTATTCATGTGATCTCCTTATGTATCAGAACTTGCAACAATCTCTTC
Source organism: Nycticryphes semicollaris (assembly GCA_013400055.1). NCBI lineage: Eukaryota > Metazoa > Chordata > Aves > Charadriiformes > Rostratulidae > Nycticryphes > Nycticryphes semicollaris. The sequence goes on along the minus strand of VXBJ01004427.1, from coordinate 1,743,482 downwards.
CAAAAATTTACTTGCTCTGCATTAATAGAATTTTCTGGCTCTTTTATGTGCTTTCTGATTGTGGATGAACATTTTGTGACATCCACAGGAACTGTAACGTGTACAACTGTCCTGCATTACTATTGACTTGAACTGGGGCAGCTACTCAGTAACAGGTGCTGCTGCTGCTGTTCTTACTCGCACCACTTTTCTGTTAAAGGTGATAGCATGGGACAAAAGCCCGTTTAACTAATAGCCTTCCCTAATAAATACCGGTCCAAGAAAGAGCATGGAGTCAAAGGGTACCCAAGTTCTTTCTCTTTGGGATGCTGTACGCTATGAGCTCTCTGTATCAAATTTCTTTCATTCTGTTTTTCATCAGATATTGATTAACCTCTACTAATCTTTCAGGTCTTTGATCTAAGAAGTGAACAAAAGTGGTAACATTGATTTACATGGCATTCTTCTAGTCAGCTGCTCTATAAGATACTGTACCATTTAATCATCAGTTCTAAGTATGGTAGTGCATTCTCTGTCACAAAAGCATTGCAACTTTGCCAATGTACCAAATGCTTACCTAACTTGAAGTACAAAAATAACTGGAAAACATGTAACTAGAGTCTGCACTTTCTCTACATGTGCACACTGACTTAACCAGGCTTTACAGGTGCCTTTTACATGTCCTCCCAAATAGTGTTTTGAGCTTATTTGTCTACAGAGTCTAGAACTGAGATGGCTCAAAAGTCGGGAGTAGTCAGGGATCCTAAAAGCCTGTTATGTGGATTGTTAAGGAACTAGATGCATAAGCTGTTAGAAAACTCAACAGGGCCTGGGAAAACATGTCTGCTCGGGTTCAGAACCTGCTATTTGCTTGGCAGCAATCCAATAAATTACCTTGTCACCTGTGCCTGGCAACAATTATTTTGATGAAAATTGCTTTCATAGAATAGAATTTCCCCTCAACTGCTTGCAGGAGGTTTTATTCTTGTGTAATCATAACACTTGCTAGTGGCTCATATTCAGAGCAACAGGTTTTACTTGTCACAGTACTTGTACATCCAGTTCAGATTTCTTGGTCTGCTTCTCCATTTTTGGATTTACTTTGTAAGAGCTGTCTCCTTCATGAATCTACCTCTTTGTAAAAAAAGTACAGAGTTTATAAAGGTGGTGGATGTAAAAGTTGTGAACTTTAGTTGGCATGGACTGTAGTGAAACATAGCTTTGACACGTGAAAGGTTCTACATTCTCTAATAAAGGGGTTAAAATATTTACTTTGACATACCAGAGTTGGACATGCTGCACATATGGCATTACCTCTTCAAAATTTCATAGTGCTTTTAGTCTCGATACGTGCATGTGGCATTAAGTGGATGGTTGTTGTATGACTTACCTGTGCTGTCATATTAATTTTCTTCCTTAAAACTTTTTTCTTGAACTTAACATGCTACTGAAGATGTTGTTAGTTCTGATATTGTACTTGAAGATAAAATTACAGCAAATTATTGACTAGATTCTGGAAAAATGTCAGAGTAACAAGGATGTTATCAATCCTTTATGAGCATACATGACTAAATTTATTTGTGTTTGGTAAGTTATGTAGCAGGTGCATTGGACAGTTAAGGAAAATAGTGATTTAATAGTGATATGTATATTATCTTAGTAACCAGAAGTAGTATATTCATGCTGAGCGTAAAGGTGTCTGGGAGAAAGGTTCTGCATTTTAAAGTGAACAGGAATGTTGGAACAAAAATGTGAATTTTGAAGATTAACTTCCTTAGTGAAGAATAACTCAATTGTCTTCAACTTTCATAAACCAAGCCAATTAGTGATACAACCTTTCTTAATTATGCTCAATTGTATGAATTTACTCTGCTGTTCATATATAATATGGAACTTGTTTACAGTTTTATTGCACAAGTTTGTCTCATGAATGACTCGGGTGTTTTTTCTGAAGGTTAAGCCTCAGTTTAAGAACCTTTACATGTGGTACAATGGGTCACAGTTTTGATTTGTACACTTTCTAAAGCTTAATATATTGAGTGTGAGATGGGTTTTGATGCAAATTGGTTAACTTGCAAGGGGACTTCTTAAGGACGGGTCATTATGTGCTTAGAATGCAGTGGTAGTAACAGTTCTGTCACTGAATTTTTCAGCTTGCCTAAAGTTGTTAAAAGACGTGTGAATGCTCTCAAGAACCTTCAAGTTCAGTGTGCACAGATAGAAGCAAAGTTCTATGAAGAAGTCCACGAGCTGGAAAGAAAGTATGCTGCTCTCTATCAGCCCTTATTTGACAAGGTATTTTAATGCTAATCTGATACGTACTTAAAAGCTTTAGCTAAAATGCATGCAATATAAACTGAAAACTTAGGCATGTTCTGAATTATTTTGGTCTTGTATGTGCCCATTGGACGCCACCATTTTACTATCCATGTGAATATTGACCCAAGTTTAAGGAGGAGAAAGGTTCAGTCTGTACCATGGTTACCAACTCACTTCAGTATATTAGGCCTCACCTTGTTAATTGAGAAGATGTCAGGTGGTATGGTAACCTTTCTGGAACTTTGGTGCTTATTTTAGTGTGGTACTTTAGTATTGGGAATTTACTGGCTAGGGTATTGCTGTGGAATAGGAAATGTGAAAATATTCCTTGTTTCATCTTCCAGCGAAGTGAAATCATCAATGCAATTTATGAACCTACAGAGGAAGAATGTGAATGGAAAGCAGATGTTGAAGAAGAAATTTCAGTAAGTATCTTAATGAGTCCTCATGAATATCTAGCTGTAGCATGAAAGCAGATTCAATACAGTAACTAAAGTTCAAAAAAATTTGCGTGCATAATGAGTCCTTGCTTGTAGTAATGGTAATAATTCTTAATGATTGCTTAAAGCATGCACATGAAACAAAAATACTAATGAACCTTGTTGGACACTCCATTATAATTAAGCAAAACTACCATTTTTTTCCTATCAAGGAGGAAATGAAAGACAAAACCAAGCTTGAAGAGGAAAAAAAAGATGAAGAAAAAGAAGACCCTAAAGGAATTCCTGAGTTTTGGCTGACAGTATTCAAGAACGTGGACTTGCTCAGTGATATGGTTCAGGTAGATGGTGGTCCAGACTTGTTTAAAGTTGCTTTAGAGTCTTTAATCCAAGAGCCTTTAAGAAAGGAATAGAAAGAGTACATTACTTAACGAATCTGTTGGAGAGCAAAAATGGAACAAGTAGCTGGATGTTACCTCTGGCACTGTATTCAGCTGAGAGCACAGAGCACTCTGAAACACTTTCTTACTGTGTTATTTCTTGAACTTACTTTACCTTACTTTTGTGCTTATAGAAGCATGTGTGACATGCATTAAATACTGTTAAAAACTGCACTTGGTGTTTGGATGGATTTGGGTTGTACACCCATAGTTGCCATCTGCTGGTCACATTCATGAAAACGTGTCTGCGCTGTAACAAGGTTCTTGTCCTGTGTAAAATTCTTTCTAAATAGGCTTTTTACCTCTGCAGGCTCTCAAGTCTGTGTACAATTTAATGTTATGAAAATTGAACAAACTGTGTTTTCTTTGCAGGAACATGATGAACCTATCCTGAAACACTTAAAAGATATAAAAGTTAAATTTTCAGAAGTTGGACAGCCTATGGTTAGTTAAACAAGATTAATTTTGTGTTATCTTTAGACTTCCATTTGTCTATTAGGAGCATGGACTGTGATAGCCAATTGTCCTATGGCAATCATGAGAAATAGGTAGCTGCTTTGTGTCTTCTGAAAAACAGAACAAGGGCCAGTACTAGTCTTGTGGTATCATGTGAATGAACTTATACTTAATTTAACTTTCAAATTCTGATGAGTTAATAACTTGGCCTTAGTATCTGATGACTAAATTTCACCTTTAAGTTTTGATGCCTTCAGGTACTTTTGGTGTAACTACTATAATTGCATATAATTTCCTTGTCAGAAGCAGATAGCTTGCTAAGTTTTAATATTTTAAATTTAGAAGTTACCTCTGTAGGTTAGCACAACAAAAGCTGCACACCAGGAGATCTTGTGTCATCGTGTCATCGCTGCAAGTATATTAAGTAATAAGCAGAATATCAACATGGTAAAAAAAAAAAACATTTGAAGATTTATTGTACAACTTCAGCAGCAAATTCCAAAATTTATATGCATATATGCATCACTTCAATATTGGTAGAGATGGATATCTTCCATTGCATGTGTATTTTGGGGTTTGGATTTTAGTTACTTAAGTTAAATGTATGTGTTGCTAAATTGCTGAAGTTCTCTCTCTGCAATTCTTTTGAAGAGTTTCACCTTAGAATTCCATTTTGAACCAAATGACTACTTCACAAATGAAGTGTTGATAAAGACATATAGAATGAGGTCAGAGCCAGATGATTCTGATCCCTTCTCCTTTGATGGACCAGAAATCATGGGTTGTACAGGGTAAGTACTAATAACTTTAAGGCAATGTAACACTTTAGTCTTTAACGTTATCCAACTGTAGACTTAGAGCATCTCAGGAAGGTGCTGGAAAACATACTGATACCTAATGAGTTGTAAACAGCTGGGTTTAACTTCTTAGTATATTTCAGTCACTGTAATATATAAAACTATAATTTATCATAGAATTGTTTGAACTGGAAGGGACATTTAAAGATCATCTTGTCCAGCCCCACTACAATAGGCAGGGACATCTTCCACTAGATCAGGTTGCTCAGAGCACCATTTAACCTGACCTTGAATGTTTCCAGGGATGGGGGCATCCACAACCCCTCTGGGCAGCCTGTTCCAGGGTCTCACCAATCCTCATTGTAAAAAATTTCTTCCTTCTAAGTCTACTCTCTTTTGGTTTAAAAACAGTTACCCTTTGTCCTGTTGCTACAGGTCCTAATAAAAATGTGTCCTCCTCATTCTTAGGCAGCCCCTTTTAAGTACTGAAAGGCTGCAATAGTGTCTCCCCAGAGCTTTCTCTTCTCCAGGCTGAGCAACCCCAACTCTCTCAGCTGTTCTTCAGCTTTCCTGTACTGAGGACTCCAGAGCTGGATGCAGTATTCCACGTGGGGTCTCACCGGAGTAGAGAGGCAGAATCACTTCCCTTGACCTGCTGGCCACACTTCTTTTGATGTAGCCCATGATGTGGCTGGCTTTCTAGGCTGTGACCACATGTTGCCAGGTCACGTCTAGCTCTTCATCCACCAGTACCCCCAAGTCTTTCTTGGCAGGGCTGCTCTCAATCCCTTCATCTGTCAGCCTGAATTGATACTGAGGGTTGCCCTGACCCAAGTACAGGACCTTGCACTTGACCTTGTTAAACTCAAAGACATTCATGTGGGCCTACTTCTCGAGCTTGTCCAGGTCTCTCTGAATGGCATCTTGTGACTCAGGTGTGTCAATTACCCCACTCAGCTTGATGTCATAGGCAAACTTGCTGAAGGTACACTTAATCCCCCTGTGTCATTGATAAGGACACTAAACATTACTGGTTATGATGCAGACCTGTGAGGGACGACACCACTTGTCAACAGGCTCCACCTGGACACTGAGCTGTTGACCGCTACCCTCTGGATGCGACCATCCAACCTATTCCTCATCCACCAAACAGTCTACCCATCAAATCCATATCTTTTCCACGTAGAGAGATTCTCAGTGAAGACTGAGACTAAGGTGTTGAGTAACTCAGCCTTCTCACTTGTTGTTACAAGTTGTGTTCATTGGGGGGATAAACTTTTTTTTGACACTTGTTTTCTGGTTGACATATCTGTAGAAATGCTTCTTACTATTCTTTGCATCCCTTGCAAAGTCCAGCTCCAGTTGCACCTTGGCCTTCCCACCCCCATCCCTACACAAGTGGGCAATGTCCCTGTACTCTTCCCAGAATACTGGTCCCTGCTTCCACCGCATGTGCATTTCCTTCTTGCCCTTTAGTTTGACTGACAGGTCTCGACTCGGCCACACTGGTCTTTTGCCTTCCTTTCCTGACTTCTTACACACGGGGATTGAGAGCTCCTGCCCTCTATGGAAAACATCCTTAAAGGATATATGGTATATCTATTATATATGCACGTAAATTAAAAAAACTGATCTGTTCTAATTCCTCAATCTAAATAATTGTTCTGTACTTGTGCCTTTCCTTGTGAATGGAAGGACAGGAGAAACCAGAGTTGCACGTCATTAGCCTTTGGAGTATATTAGGGTTCTGTGCACCATGACCTGTTCAGGTGCTTTTGTGTTAATGTCTCTAATGTTCTGACTGCTCTTCTAATTAGGACTAGAGCCCATCACTACACAGTCAGGTTTGGGTTAAACCTGACATTGCCGTGCAGTTTCTGATACTGACTGTTATTTACCACTTCATTTTCCAGATGCTTAATGTAATGTATTTCTGCAAATGTGTTGGAATGTTTAGTCTTTAATGTTTGAGTAGCTTTGATCAAGCTGTTTTGTCTTCTCAGAGGTTGCTCTGAGATGATTCGCTGTTTCTGTGAAAATGATTTTTTGTCCTTGTTTTGTGTTTTAACTAAGACAGTGTCTCCTTATCTCAAAACAACTTGCCTCCTTTATGTCTTTAAAGGAATCTAATAAGAAACTTCTGCATGTGCAGATGGTCTTATTGGTGTGACTTCTTCATTTACATATACCCAGAACTCTGTGAGGGTCAGACAAGCCTGTGGGGATGATTTAACAGGATAGTTTAAAACTGCGGAAAATCTACAAACAACTAAAAGCCAACAATAAACTACACATCTGTTGATGTGTTATTTTAAGGGATTATTGATTACAATGATACGTGTGGTAAACCTTGGCATATACTAATGTGACCAACTATGATATTACTTTAATGGTTAGGTGAGACCATTGTTTGATACTAAACTAGGTAGAACTCAGTAGCAGGTGAAAGCTAGTATTTGAGATGGAGTTGGGGAAGGAGAAAAGTCAATCCTACAATGAACCTGTTACTTTTGTTCTCAAATGTTTAAATTAATGAAAAGATAGCAGTGAATAAATACTGCCTTAATATTTCATATTCACTGTATCCCTTGTAGTTGTGATAGTCTCAGTAGGTACCTGTAACAGAGGAAATTGTATTAAGCTGCAGCTGTTTTTTTTTTTCTTTTTTTTCTCTCAGTTGCCAGATAGACTGGAAAAAAGGAAAGAATGTTACTTTGAAAACCATTAAGAAGAAGCAGAAACATAAGGGTCGTGGGACAGTTAGAACAGTGACAAAAACTATTTCCAACGACTCTTTCTTCAACTTTTTTAGTCCTCCGGAAGGTAAACTTAACTTCAGTTTATCTGCATTAAATGAAGTTTATCTACTTTAAATGTAGAATGTACTTTGCTCACTTGTTCTTGTTTCTTCTTTTTCCTATAGTTCCTGAAAGTGGAGACCTGGTAAGTTGGCTTATTTTAAAATAAGGGGGTGGAGGGGGAACGCCAGTAGAAGAGTTGATTCTCATACATGTGACGTGTTTGTTGAAATTGGGAATTGGTTAAACAGCTTCAGCTTTAACTGTTTCTGCATTTAAGTGAGAATACTTAGGGTGAATAGCATGTGTTTGCCTCTTCTTTATTAGAGGGAGTATTTGTTGAGTTGGATGGTAGAGTTCAGTTTAGTAAACTTCAACAGCTTGTCCTTATTGAAAGGTACCTTGTGAATTGTTAACAGTGGCCACAAATGTAGTGATCTTTTTTATTAACCTTTGATCTAGTGGGCGGTCTAAGTATCTCTTTTTGGGCATTGTTTGGATGATTTTCTCTAATGGCTGCACCTGTTTGTATTTTATGCTGGTAAAGAATTCTTAAGCCATTAACTCTTGGAGAAAGTAATAAAAATATAAAACAATAGGAGCCCACTGTTCTGTGTGCTTACTAGTAGAAAAATCTGAGGCAATAACCACATTTTTGTAAGGAAAACTACCCAAAACCTCTTACTGGTGCTGAATACGTTATGAAGGTTGTGTGAGAAACCCAATTAAAGCCTCCAGAAGCATGCTGTTAAAACTCTAGTTGGCATGGACACCAAAAGCTGTTAGGTTCATAATGATGAAATAAAATAAGCTTTTTGAATTAAAGATAATGTCTCAGGAGGCAGTAGAACAGTTGACGCGTAAACAAAAGGAGTGAAAACCTGGGACAGGGTTGGAGAGCATTTTGAGGTGTTCATGTGCTTCACAACAGCCTGCTGAATGGGAATCATGATGCACTGTAGGAGTTGGAAGCAGTCTGTAAAATCTTCAAGTGGGTAGTCTCACCTCGCTAGTGTTTACTTCTTAAAGGTGTTGTGCATATGAACTGAGAGTGTATGGGAAGTAGACAGAAGAACAGCTTTTCTACTTGGAATAATGAAAGCAAGTTGGAGGTGGGGGAACAATAAAACTTAAACTCCAGAATTTTGAATAATTAAGGTTACTGTAGAAGCAACCCCCCACTGCATAATGCAAGTAGGCTGTTTCAAGTGTAAAACTTGACTCCACAATTTGTGCTATAAAGCAAGTCCTGAACCAAATATTCAGCACATGGGATTTTTAAAAATCTGACTACATCAAAGATTGTGCAAATTGTGGTTTTGTATTTAAAAAAAAATAATTATCAGTTCATGGTTTAGAAAATAATGTTTTCTGCAGGATGATGATGCTGAGGCGATCCTTGCTGCAGACTTTGAAATAGGTCATTTCTTGCGTGAACGTATAGTCCCTCGATCAGTATTGTACTTCACAGGAGAAGCTATTGAAGATGATGATGATGATGTAAGTATAATGTTCTTTCAAAAGGCTGAAAAAATTGAAATGTTGCTTAATGATTTTTGAGTGATTTCAGACTTCAATAATGTTGGTATCCTGAGAATGGGATGTAGCAACATTAGTTTCAGCTGACCTTCCTGACTGTTCAGTAGAGAGCAGCATGAAGGTAATTCATCTTTGAAGTAGGGACTTCAGATTTTTGTGGTAAAAACTGAACATTTAGATGATGTCTGACTTGAATTTTGTGCATGAGGCATTCCTGGGGTGGCATACCCAATATTTTGGTAGAACTATAATGAGCTGCCAGAGAACAAATTAGTCTTGTTTATCTAGCTACTTAGACTGTTCTTTGCATTTCCATACAGTGATGCAGGGCTACCAAGTTCCTTGAGATTGAAGCCTGAACATTCAGGAGGGCACTCTTAAAATGTAGACAAGCATATTCAAAGCAAGCTCTGCAAAAGCTTGAATTAAGTGCTTTGAAGGAGCTAAGCTTGAAAAACAAACCACAAACCCCTGGAACTTTATGTGGATAAAATATTTTTCTCTCCCCTGGCTCTGCACAAACAAGGACAGTTTGACAGATTAATTTTACTAAGTCCTGCCTTAAAATTCATTTTTTGATAATGTGAAATGGTAGCCCTTAGTCCATTTCACATGGCTTGGGGGAAGTGGAAGTGTGAAGTGACTGGCTGTAGAGATTGCCTTAGGGTTTGGGACACCCTACTGGCCCACATGTTAGCACAGTCTAATAAGCTCTTCCAGTATTGAATGTAAGGAACTTAAGGTAGAAAGTTTTCTGTCCCAGAGCGTAGCTTAAGACATTGAACGTTGTTCATGCTGATGTATAAAGCATTTTAAAACTGTCAGGTATAGGAAGCTCTCTTAAAGCACAATTCATTGTGGTCTCCAGCATCTACTTGAGTTGTACTTGAGCCATTTATGGCTATATGACACTCAAAACCATTTATTTTCTTTTCTAGTATGATGAAGAGGGTGAAGAGGCAGACGATGAGGTAAGCTGACAGATGGCCTTGATTTAACTGGTTTCCCTTTTGTTGTTTGTTGTCTGGAATCAGAGTTCCAGGTGTGTTTAAGTGCTCTGGACACACTAAGTTTAACTATTTATGAATGGACGATACAGTACAGGATCTAGGGGGAATATTTAAGAAAAACCAACAAAACAACCCCTAACAAAGATAATCTTAAGGTATCTTCGAAATTAAGCTGTAACTGATGGCAAAAGATGGCATGCTTTGTGGAGGGTAAACTAATACAATATGCATAACTTAATGTAATTAAAGTACTTAAGAGTAGAACTTAATTTTCTTGAAAATTACTCAGGAAACTGAATGTGGATAAGCTGGAGAAATATAAACAAGTGTTTTCTTTCAGGAGGGGGAAGAAGAAGCAGATGAAGAAAACGATCCTGAGTATGACCCAAAAGTAAGGAATTAAAAGTAATGCTTAAAGCATATGCATATGCATAAACATATCTAAAATTTTATGTAGGCTAAATTTTGGGTTTTAGTTTAAGTATTTAATAGTTCCTATGTCTTGACTGAGGCTGTTTCAGTCCCAGTTCTGACAGACTAGTGTTGGTAGAGCAACTGTTTTAAAGTTCTTTCTCCAAGAATCGTTTTTTAAAAGTAACTTTTGGCTTTGAGCGCTGAAAATAGTCAGGCTTGGCTTTCTGTGAACTTGTCTTGCAGCAAGTTGCTGCTAATAATGAAAATGTTCTATAATGGTTGTAAGGATACCAAGAGAACTGTGTAGTCCAGGTACAGTTTTTGGGAACTTGTCACAAGCCGGGCGCAGCTTGTCATGCAGCAGAGTACAGAACTGAGGTTTTTTCAGGGTAGATAACAGCAAGTCTTTTATTGCTTGAGGTACCAGAAGTGAAGGTTCAGGAATGCATCTACAGCTGAGTACTAAAATGTGAGCAACCGAGGGCAACTGGAAGTTTTCTTACTTCATGGGAAGGGGAAATGAATGGTTAGCCAGGCTCAGTTGGCTGGAAGAGTGTTCCTGAGCCACTCAATTCACAGCTTTTTCCTGGCTGAGGGGAGGGTACATTTGGCCAGCTGAAAGTATCTGATGGTGGTAGGAGAAACTTGCAGTCCTGAAAATGAAGCTTATGTGAACTAAAAAAATGTCTGCTGCACAATGTGTTTGCAATTTCAAATGAGGAAGCAGCATGTTTTTCAGTAGGAATAGCTTGAGCTGCAGTCACAGTACTATTAGAAGAATTACATTAGAATTAGCATTGTACTCAGAAAGATGTAGGGTATAGAACTACTAATCAGAATTTACAACCTGTTGGTGGTGTTTCATCTGCCATGTTGTATTCAAATTGATTCCTATTAAAGAAAGCTTTGGCATCAAAATGAAACAGCTGCCAGACAGGCTTATTTCCACCACTTCAGATTGCTGTTCTAGGCTCAACAGACCTGAGGAAGGGCGAGACCGTATGCTCAGTTTTAGAGCAGCCCAAAGGGCTAGAGACAGAGGTACCATAGTGTATTGAGGCAAGAATAAATAGTTGTCAGCCGAGGACAGGCTGAAAGCCAGCTAGACTTCTTAAAGTGCTGTGGTCTTAGACTAGCCACCCTGCACCAAGGTAGTGGAGTAAAACTTAACTGAGCTCTGTCCCCCAAGAGCCTTTTCCTTAAATTCCGGTGTTGCTGTGAGATTGCTTCTTGTTTGTTTCAATGTAACAGAATAAACCTTCCACATTGGAATTTTCTAACTGGAATTTATTGCAAAAGATGTTTCCAGAGTGGTAAGAACACACCATGATCTGGTGTTTCATTGCACTGCTCTGCCAGTGGTTTCTGGAGCAAGGCTGTGCTGTGCCCTTGTTACTGGCCACAGGAACTTTGTTTTACCTCAACCTGTGTAGAAGGCCCAGATGCTCCTGAGCTGAGTTGTTTGTTACTGTGCATAACTCTCCTTTTTTTCTAGTTCTGGTGTCTTTCAGAATATCCCACCACACTAGTTCTGAACAGATTTTTTTGGTGGTGGTGGTTGTTCATATGCCTGTTCCCTAATAAAGACAAAATAAATGCATTGTGGATGTTGCCACATCCAAAGACCGTGGTACTACTAATACTAAGCAATTAGTTTAAGGGAAAAGATAGGAAGAAGAATCTGTCTACAGGAACTTGAGAAAAGTATGCTTGGCAATATTAGTATTTCTTTTAAAACAATGATATCTATAAACTAATTATTTCCTTTTTCTTCCTCTCAACAGAAGGATCAAAACCCAGCAGAATGCAAGCAGCAGTGAAGCAGTGTGTATGTGGCCTTGAGGATTACCTGCACTGTAATAGCCTAAACACAACTATTAGTTACTTACAGCCTTATGTTTTGTATCTTGGTAGAATTAAGTAACCAATTTGTTAAAAAAAAAGAAATCAAACACATAAGAACCAGTTTAAAATGTAGGTTCAATCTACCTAGCATTTTAACAGTATAATTTTCTGCCAATATGTAGAATGCAGTAAATCCCCTAAAGCATGAATGTTAATTCATTGCTACATAGTTTGGTTCTTGTGAAGTCTTTGTCATGTAGCTATTAGACTGCAGCTGTGAAGATTTATCAGAACTGTTAACTGAGACCAATATTTGTTTAGAGAAAACTCTCTCCTGAAGAACCAACCAAAGTATTTTTCAGCCCAGTAGTCTGAACGGGTTTAAGTCTGCTTGCACTAGCTGTGCCTTCATTACTTTGTTATAGAAATGGCAGTGACTTGTACTAACTAGGAGATGATGATGATGATGATGCGTTTTGAATTTGACTACTTGAGAAGAACTAGTATAACTTGTTTAATTTCCAACGAGACCACATTAAACATTCATAACTGTCAGCTTGTTTATGCTATGGGTTTTGTATTTTATGTGACATAGTGATCTACAAAAGAAACCTAGTCATCATATTAAGATTATTGTTTACCACTGGGGTGTGAATAAAACCTAGTATTTTCAGAAGCTAGTCTTGTTTTATTACGATGTGTGTATCTGCATGTGTAAACTGGTGAGGCATATCTTTCATGCTGCAGTTCACTTTCTATTGGAAACAAAAGTTGAGAGTTACTGAAAAGTAAATTACATAACCTTTTAAAAACCAAACCCAATAGTTTGGAAAGTTTCATCCATACTTGCCACTTGCAGTGTGATCCTCGTGAATCTGAGCTAGATGTTTCAGTGATTGGTCAACACTGCCATTTTGGAGAAGACAAGTTTTTAGATCTTGGGGCTAGATCTGATAAAGGACTTCGGTATTGCCGTGCCTGACTCCAAAGCATCAATTTACTAGTATGAAATCTAGAGCCAAGAAAGGTGCCTTGGATTTCCAGTGTGTTGTTAAGTTGCCCTGAACAAAATCTGCCCCACAGCCCAAGGGAGTGCTAGAACATTTAGCTGTATTCTAGAAGTATCTGCAGAGAAGGAAACAAACCCCAAAGAATTCCTCTCTCTTCACCTAATGTCCTGTTCATCGCACACGTTCTGGTTCATACTTTGTGCACAGTGGATGTTCATTGTCAGTTGATACATATGGGCTAGTAGGTCTTCCTCGTGCTAACCTTGCCTTTAGCCTTAGCAGTGGAGGTGCTTTTGAGGTGAGGATTTGAATGCACTCAGCTTGAAGAGACTATCGACTGATGTCTTCCATTTGAGTTAATTTCCAAGAGTACAGTCAGTTACAAGAGACTTAGCTGAAAACTAATTACTGGAAAGAAAATTGGTTTTGGTCTACCTCAAACCAGGACACCCAGTCAGTAAGATGGTGCTGTACTCTGTGCAGTCTTGTCCTTCACATAACTACAGAAGTTCTGATCTTCTAAGCAAGTAACCAGATAGCTTTCTGAGGGAGGGAACAGCCGCCTGAGGGTTGGAAAGAAGTATCCATCCTAACCAGGGATCTATTTCTGCAGTAGCTACTCCTTTTGTTTTTTCTTGCTACTGATATACTGAAGTAGCTGTAAAGGGTTAAAGGTTTGAAAAGAGCAGGGCAAGCAGAAGGCAATAGCCAGGTGAGGATGGGGCTGGTAGAAGTGTTTCTCTAGTATGTCTTTTACTGGAGGGTAAGTAATACAGGATGAAGCGTTTCCCAAGTACCCTTCTGAATCCTCAGCCTTCCCTGGGAGAAAGAAGGTCTAGTGTTCTTGGACTAAACTGATTTTAACTTTTTTTTTCTAAATTCCTTAAAGGCCTCAATACCTCAGTGTTTCATTTCAGAATCCCTGTCAGGCTTTGTCTTTCTCCCCTCCAGATGTTTATGGATTTGAGAAAAGGAGCTCCTGTAATCTATCGCTGCATATAAAACAGTACTGTTGAAGCTGTGCTTTTAGGTGATTTTTTTAGGTAATGCATAGGAAAATATACAGTAATGAAAGGTTAACATTGCACTCACTGTCAGCTGTGTGCTTAAGTAGTTGTGGTTGTGTTCTTGTGAGCTAAATCCTGATGGAATGTGCTTATTTGAGGCACTGACCCTGCTAGGTGCTTGGGTTTCACTTGGTGTCATCTCTGAATGTCTCCCAAGGTTAAGTTTAAACTTGAATTTCAGAGTGTGGAGACCAAACTGATAGCATGTTCTGAGCTTGAGCACTCATTAATACAGGGCTTTGGGGCTTATACTCTGGGCCACGAGAAGTCTCTGAAGTCCTTGCTTAGATCTAGCCCATTTTTACTAAGGTCACTTGGCAACTGCATCTTAAAAAGAGAAGGCACCGTTAAAAGTCATCTGATGAGTTTCAGAAGTGACTGTTCTGAAGCAATTTGGCTCGTTTCAATTGCTTTCTCATCGGTATCTTCGTATCGTACTATGGGTTACAACATTTGTAAAGGGGAGTTGGTAGATGTCAAAGCTCACCTGCAGCCTGCAAGATCTAGAGCCGTGAATCCACCTCTGTCGACAGATTGTGATAAGCTTCTCTCTAGATTGACTTCCTAGTTCCAAATCGACATTCCTCTGCTTTCCAGACCGCAGCAAAAGGAAGGATATAGTCATGCACATTGAGGTGCCCGTTCTTAAGGCATCAGTCAAATAAAAACTGTTTTGGTGCTTAACATACATAGCTTTGTGATCAGCGACACTCTTGTTTAGCATCTCTGAAGGGCAGTATGTAGCAGGAACATTAAACTTTCAACATTGATGGAGTATTTGCGACTCATTCTTTTCACTTCTCATGGATTTATACCAGGCATAGAGAAGACTGCTCAATTAGTACTTGAGGAGAAACGTTTCCTTGTTGTTAACAAGTTCAGGCTAAGATGTCTTCTGTCCGGTTTTGGTTGCTGTATTGAAGAGGGACTCATCTGAGGGGGGAAAAATGGGGGATTGGTGAGGAAAGAGGCAGGAGAATTACCTGAGACTTTGGATGAGAGGGAAGGGTGCTTGATGGAGAGGGATGCTTCTTTGTAACTTTACACTTCCTGCAAATGTACATTACATTAGATTAGCACTGAAGAGTTTTCCCAGCTCCTATAACTTCATTAATGATAAAATTACAAAATATTAATACAGTATCCTAAAACAAAACAGTTAGACCAGATTTAAGCTTAATGTTCTTCTAGTTTCTGGAAAAGGGTAATGTCAGGTGCAGTTAGAAATGTTACCTTGGGTTATTTAAACACTAGCTATAGGACCAGTTCTTACCAGTATCTCTTACAGCTAACTAGCTTCAGAAGCTTGGATTCCTAGTTGGATTCTTGGAACTGATTTTTCCCAGGCTGCATAGCAGATACTCTAATTTTGACATGTTTTTACTTGCTAAATGAAAAAAAAACCAAACCACAAATAAACCAAAAAACCCACAAAACAGCCCCACCAAAAAAAACAACAAGGCAAACTGCAGGAATCAAATGTGTCCATCATTGCCTTCAAGCTGGTACTTACTGTGTTTTAAGGCCCGTTGTTGTAGACCCGCTTTGGAAATGGATAGACAAGTGGATGCTCGGCTTCTCAGCCAGCGCTTTCCCCTTTCCCAAGGTGTCTGTGGAGCAATTGTTTCTCAGGTGCCTTGTATCGGGCAGGAGGGTTGTGCTGTGGCATTCTCAGTGTCTCAAGGAGACCAAATGACAAAATGCTACACTCCTCAGTACGAAGGGGACCATAACAACGAAGGCATTTTTGTATGTTACAGCCTTTGGTGGCCTGCTAGGCTGGGGCTAGAGCTTCACAGCCGTTGGAGTAGGTAGACTCAGCTCTGCAGTGCTTCCTCCATTCTGTGCCCATGTAGCCTCCTCCAATCCAAGACTTTAGTTTACAGGTCAGAGGAGTTGTTGCTACCACACCTTCTGTTTCATTTCTTGATAACTACTTAGTTCTGTTTGAGGTGCCCTGTTTTCCTGCAAGGTTTCGAGGGAGTGCTGAAGTAATGACTCTTAATTGCTAATGCTTACCTAAAGCGAACATAAACCCACCTACTGGAAGTAGTAAGTCATACTTACTATCAAGAGGAGTTGGAAGATTGTCCACAGGGCATGTTGGACAAGATTTGTCTCATCACTCTTCCAATCCTGTTAGGCCTCTGCTCAGACCTAGTAGTCTCTGACTCAGCTTTTGTAGAAAAACCAGAGCAACTGAAGCAGACAAGACAGAGCACACTGAGCAAAAGATAAAGGTCGGTGCTGGGACCAGTGCTGTTCAACATCTTTGTCGGTGACATGGACAGTGGGATTGAGTGCACACTCCGTGATACCGAGCTGTATGGTGTGGTCAATGTGCTGGAGGAAGGGATGCCATCTGGAGAGACCTGGTTAGGTCTCACCCATGTGAACCTCATGAAGTGCAACAAGGCCAAGTGCAAGGTCCTGCATGTGGGCTGCAGAAATACAGGCTGGGCAGAGAGTGGATTGAGAGCAGCCCTGAGGAGAAGGACTTGGGAGTGTTGGTTGATGAAAAGCTGGATACGAGTGGCAATGTGCGCTGGCAGCCCTGAAAGACAACCACATCTTGGGTTGCATCAAAAGAAGTGTGGCCAGCAGGTGAGACCCCACCTGGAGTCCTGCGTCCAGCTCAGGAGTCCTTAGCATAAGGACAAGGGCTTGTTGGAAGGAGTCCAGCAGAAGACCACGAAGATTATCAGAGGGCTGGAGCACCTCTCCTGTGAGGACAGGGTGAGAGAGTTGGGGTTGTTCACTGTGGAGAAGGCTCTGGGGAGACCTTGTAACAGCCTTCCAGTATCTGAAGGGAGCCTGCTGGAGAGGGACCCTTTGTCATGGAGTGTAGTGATAGGATGAGGGGTAATGGTTCTAAACTGGAAGGTAGGTCTGGATTAGATACTTGGGGAAAAAAAAAATGCATTATGAGGGTGGTGAAACACTGGAACAGGTTGCCCCAGGAAGCTATGGATGCCCCGTCCCTGGAAGTGTTCAAGGGAGCTTTGAGCAACCTAGTCTTAGTGGGAGGTGTCCCTGTCCGTGGCAGGGGTGTTGGAATTAAGATGATCTTTAAGGCCCCTTCCAACCTAAACCATTCTATGATAAGTTATTCCACCTTGGGATCTGTTTGGTGCATACCAGAAGTGGGTGCACAAGGAGTGTGAACGTTTGGCGGAAGGACTGCTCTTGTTTTCACAGGTATCTAACTTAAGCGTGGGGAGTTGACAAGAAGAGTTGTGTCTGCAGCTGCAGGGAGGCCTTGGCTCCTGAACTTGGCTGCTGTGACCTGTGCTTCTATACGCTTAAGTGTTGCAAGTGTCTGCCCAAATTTATGGTTGTTTATGCTTAACTCTGGAGCTGATGAGAAGCAGTCAGCCTGTTCTGAACTCAGTGGGTTTTGCTCAGCACTAGGTGATCAAATCCAAGGACCATCAGGTCATTTAAACCTTGTTACAAGCTGGCTTTGCTTTACAATGGGTGCTTAAGTGCTTTTTTTAATATTTTAGAAGACCGCTGTCTCTGAAGTGCCAAGGGACTGTGGAAAAGCCAGGCTGGAGCAGCTGCAGTGCCAGCAGTCTGTGCCTTGTGCCCAGTTTCTTCGTTTGGTGCTGCCGCGGGTTACAGGGAATGCTGAGGCCCAGGGAAACGTGGTTGATAGAGTCATAGAATCATTCAGGTTGGAAAAGACCCTTGGGATCATCAAGTCCAACCACCTGCCCTACTCTACAAAGTCCTCCCCTACACCATAGCCCCCAACACCACATCTAAACGACTCTTAAACACATGCAGGGATGGGGACTCAACCCCCTCCCTGGGCAGCCTATTCCAGGGTCTGACCACCCTTTCTGTGAAAAATTCTTTCCTGATGTTCAGGCCAGTTACGGTGAATCTTCCATCCCACTGTCTGTACCTGTTTTACTGTGGAGTATATACGTGTATCGGTGAGATGGAATTTGGGAAAGGAGGAGTCTGCCCCACGGGTCACAGGTTTAATGCTTCAGTCTTTGGTCAGCAGCAAGTTTTCAGTGAAACTACTGGAAGGCGGTAAAGGTTGAGAAAATACTTTAAGAAGTAACCGCTTGCTGTTTAAGTGTGTGTTGCAGCACATCTATTTGTCATGTATTTCTCAACCCTTGGCTACTTTTGGGGGTTTTTTTTCTCTCTTTCTTCTCATTTTCCTTCTGTCTAGCAACGACCAGCTTATACTTATTTTAGTTTTCCTTCTTCACTCTTTTTCTGTTTTAGCTGCTTCTTGGTAATGGAAGAAATGATGATGCGTAAGAGTTGTCCCTCAAGGTGCCTTTAGCATCCCTTGGAAACTAATAGCTGGTGTCAAGCTGCTGTCTGCAGACTCATTACCCAGGAGAATTGTGGGCTTTTTAGTCTTTCACAGTAGCTTCCCAAAACAATGTTTAACTTGCCTTGGGGCTTAGAAAGAACACTTTAATTATTCTTACCATAATTACTCTTTAATTAGCATTACACAGGCAAAACTTCAACTACATGAGTCTAAGCTAGGGAGCTTATGGTATAGGAGGGCTGTGTGTTTGACAGCTAAACATTTCTGTTCCCAATATCAACTTTGTACGTGGGGAAAAAAACAAATCAATAAGGAGTAATTGGATCTTAAATGTAGAGACTCTCAAGGATCAGTCCGTTTTTTCAGGTTGTAGTATTTCAGGTTCGACAGTAGGAGGCATCTGCACATCAGATATTTCAGTGAGGAACAGATGCAGAACCTGCCTGGTATTTGGTGAAATAAAAGTCGCAAACGTGGCTTATTATTATATATAATTACAGTGGTTTAAATATATATTTAAAGAAAAATAAAGTGTAAGCTCACTGGGATATGTCGTGTGCTTAACTGTGCCGAATGTGGTGTTCCAAAACACTAGTGTTAAGAACCATTTCTGGAAGCTCAGCTTTGACTTCCATCTAGGAAGATGAAGTTTGTTACCCTTTGCTGCCAAAGCCTGCACAATTCAATTAGGGTAGTTTGTTCTTTTACCACGAAACTGTCAACATTTCCTCTTACCCTAAGTCTCCCAGGTTTTGACTGATCTGGTGGTTTTGGTCAAATGCAGTGTGTCTTAAATGGCTGTTAGTATTCGTTGGGTTCCAGAGTACGAGTTTAAATGGATGTTGTGCTCGTTCACTTCTGATCACATGCTTCAGTGAATTTCACCAGGAAATTTCACCAGTTGTCGTGCATCTATGCATTGGCAGAGTATGTCCATCAGTTTTTGGAGCTGAGTTAAAAACCTGACATTCCACTCTCCAGAGAACTTTATGTCATGGAAGGCCAAAGTAGAATGAAGTTTTAATTTAGTCCCTTTCTCCTGTATGTTTGATGAAAATATTTGGCCTTTCATGGTAGTCTCACTTTTTTTTCCCCCTTGATTTATTACAAATTACTGTTAGCATTGAGAACAAGCAAAAAAAAGCTCACATTAAAAAAAAATACATATACTATGTGTTAATGTCCTTAAGTGTTACAGTGCAGGGTTTCATGTGTGTGGGGGGGAAAGTTCTTGAATGCTTTTTACAGAGTAACATGTGGGACTCCTAAATCCAAGGCAGGATTCCATACTACTTGGAAGCAGATGACGATTTGCTTACAGCGATGGAGCAGCAACCAAAACTGAACAGGTGAATTTATCAGAAGTTGGTCGTTTGTAGCTGTAGTTAGATGTCTTACGCCTTCCATCTACTCAGTATTTTAAGTTGTTCGGTATAGATGGATGCATTTCAACCAGTTTATGTTTTAGTTTGACAATTTCAGATTCCAGTCTCTGCTCACATGAGATGCACTCAATCAGGAGTGAAGAAGTAGATGCAAAAGACATTGGTTGAGAAGCCAGGAGTTCCCTTATCTTGCTCGAGCCGTGTGTGGGGCTCCTTCTATGTGCACCAGCAGCTGGAGATGCAGATATATGTGCTGGGCAGTTTAGCTTCAAATGGCAATGAACTCCAGATTGAGATGATCACAAGTGGTGTCGGGATCTCTAGTGTGTGCCTCTGCTAAAAGTGGTGTAGGCTGTGAGAATGAGCTGTATCTCATCGTGTATGTATTAAGCTCTAAGGAGAAGGGGCTGTTCTTCAGATAAATTGATGTTTGAGATGTTAATCCCCTTTTTTTGTTCAGTTTGTGGCTAGCAAGTTGCCTTTGTCACTGGTTTGAATGTCTTCCAGCTACCTCCAGGAAAGGTAAAACAGCTAAATAATTGTGATTGCCTTTGCCTTCATTGTTTACCTCTCAACAGTTTATCAGCATTAACTGTGAACTTCAAGCGGAAAATCTAAGAGGAAATCCTTTTTAAAACGTTGTCAGAGATAAACACCATTAAAGCTATTACTATTAATTTTTTTTCTAATGTGTTCCCCCTGACCTATGCTATCATGTGACCAGCTTCCTAGTTACCAAGTTTATTGTGAAGAGGTGGGTTTTTTTCCAATGCCCATGTAAAAATACATGTTTAAAAAAAAAACTAGTGCTCTCAAACATAATGTGAAAAATTTCAGCGTTCAGCTGAATTCAGTTATGTGGGCTTTTGGTTTACATCTAATACATCAAAGGACTGTAAAGTAAATAGTTCAATTTAGTGACCTTAGGTCACTTTACTTTTCTACTCAAATAAATTAATTCAAAAGCTAACCTTTAGGGAAGAATCCAAACAGTAAACAAATGTGTGGCAGCAAAGAGTAACATGAAAAGTCGTCCTAGCCCTTTGCCAGTTTGGTGGGTTCTTTTTTCCTAGTCTACTTTTAAAGTTTTCCAATGTTCCCACTGGGAAGTGATATGGACAGTTGCTTTCTTCAGGCATCACTCTCACTGCTGCAGAGAGTAAAGGTGTGTTACGTGTGTGCATTAGAAGCAGGGTCGAGAGCAATGCTGAAGAGTAGGGATGAAGCTGTTGTACAGCACAGGTTGTGCATCGGGCTCTCTCCTTTGTTTAACGGACCGCTGATAGTTTAAAATATCAGGGTGTTGCTGAGAATTGGCACCGGTTTTATTGGCCTTGAATCGAGAACACGCAGAAGGGAACCCTTTGCTTCTGTTCCCCACGGAGGGAACGTTGAGGAAATTTTCTACTAAGCAAATAGTGCTGGAATTACCCCGGTGAAATCAAGCGAGCGCTGTCGAGCATTTGTCACGTTAATCCCCGTGTCAGCCTACCGGTAGTTAAACACGGCGAGGAGACCCTTCCTGCAGCATCTCCGCTGTCTCTCTCCTG